>PVIR01023785.1:0-26653 GCA_004026965.1 Petromus typicus
ATAAGGTGAAAGGGGACAATGTTGAGATTGTAACAAAAAAGTAAGGAAACAAATTTTATGTATATGGGGGGGTGGTAGGGTGGGTAGGGCTATGGGAAAAAATGAGAATTAAGTTGTGTCTTATACTGGTACAAATCCCCATTATGGAGTGCAATCATGATGTGTATATTTAATGTACCAATAAAGATTTTTAAAAAATCAATTTAAAAAAAATCTTGATTTGACGTTTCTAGGACTGTCCAACAGGTGGCACCACACAACCAAAAAAGTCTATTGCTTCCCTGCGTGTAGAGCCAGGTAAAGTCAACACAGAGTTTGAGAATTTTCAGAGCAAAGTCCATATTGTTTTTGAAACACAACAGAAAAATAAAAGAGAGTCATTTTTCAATCAAGGGCTAAAATACTTATATTCATCTATGACATATAAGTATGCCATATTTAGAAGTTGAAGTTTTAAAATAATTTACTAAGATACTTAACAACAAATAAAACCAAATAGGTTTAAAAACATTCCAGAATGGTTCGTGTTAATCATTTCTACTCACAGTACATTCTGATTTCTTGTTAGTTGAAAGTAAACCAACTTGCTTAGGTGGCTTTGGAGTCCTTCACCCGTTGGTCTCCATGTCACCTTTGTCCCCAGATTGGTTCTGGCCTCACAGAAGACCTCCTCGAAGTGCGCCAAAGCCGTGTCTCCCCTTGGGCGGGAGCTCGGCAGACAGCAGGTTCCGGGGATGCTGCGAGCTCCTTTGGGGAACAGGTGACCTCTTGCTTCTCTTCCTGTGTTCCGTGTTCCTCCTCCTTGTCCCGTGAAACAGGGCCCAGTGCAGTTTGAGAGTAGTACTTCCCATGACGCCTGAAGGCTCTTCTTTTCGTCACTACGTTGGGTAATAATTTGGGTGCCTTTTACATATTGATGGCTTACTTTTTGCTATTAGCAGGTGTGGATACTAGATGACTTGGTTCCCAAGAAAAGGACCTAGACACCCGGACAGAATTAGTTCAGCACAGATTAGAAGGCAGGTTTGCCCAAAATGACTTACACAAGGGCAGTGACCTCACTAGGCCACTCTGAGACTGCCTGAGAGCTGTCTCCATGGTGTGCAGAAAGTTCTTCATCCATGTATCAGTTAGCGGACACTGATTACCTCTATGTACTGGCTGCTGTGAGAAGTGCTACAGTAAACATGAAGTGTTTCATACGTTGCTTTTCACTTCCTTCCCCATATAGTGGTTCTATTGCTTAGGATTTTATTTTAAGGAGATCTCAATATAATGTGCAATTATTATTATTATTATTTTTTTTTTTTTTTTTAGGTTTTTTGAGACAGGGTCTCGCTTTTGTGGTTCAGGCTGGCCCTGAGCTCAGCCTCAAACTCACATCACAGCAATCCTCCTGCCTCTGCCTCCCGAGTGCTGGGATTACAGGCGTGAGCCACCACACCCGGCACTGTGGTATGTGGTACTGGTTGCTGCTGGGTGTGGGTCTCCACGCCCAGTATTGTTATGTGGTTACCAGGGAATTGAACCCAGGCCCTTGCGCTTGCAAGACAGGCGCCGGAACCACTGAGCTAACTCCCCGGCCCCTAATGTGCAATTATTTAAAGTGTAAGCTGACGTGGTAATTTTCTAACTTAATGTCCATTCATCTCAGTGTACGTTTATGGTTTTAACTTTATATCTGTGCATGTGCCCATTGATAGGGATCTTTGTGCACATTGGTACCTGTGCCTCAAATAACTTTGTAGTAAGGGAGGAAACTTATTAATCTTTGAATTATTGTACTTTAAAGAAGCATGACAAATCTTGAGCAGTCTCATAGTAAGCTTGTGGTGGTCACTTGGGCCAATGTCAATGAGGTGGTGGGCTTGGGAGAGGAAAGTTACTCACTTCATGGTGGACAGGAAGCAAAGTAAGAAAGAGAGAGCCTAAGAAAAGCTATACCCTTCAAAATCGCACCCTGAGGCCAACAAGCCCCAAATAGGCCGCATCTCCTAACAGCCCATCCAGCTATGAACCAAACCACTGATGAGATCAGCGTTCTCATGACCCTAACCACCTCTCCAGATATCTCTTAACCTAACCAAGTTTGACAATTAAGATTAACCGTCACAATGAGCCACACAGAATCCACATTTTCTAACTGACACCAGGCCAAACACCTTTCAATGGCTACATATCTTGTCTGCCATCCACTATATGCTCTATTTAGTACCAGGACACATAAGACATAAATTTAGTACAGATCTGGTAAATACGAGGAAGAGGATTGAATAATTTGAAGGATATTATTTCAGGTTATGAAAGCAATTATACTTTAAGTGTCCTTTTTGTCTAGTTCCTACAAAGCATAATCACATCTTTAATCTGTAGCCCTTTTGCAAAGTCTTAACTTCATCTCATTATTAATAAGAAAAGTTTAATTCAGCCCCTGCTCTATTCCAAACTGTATTTATACATCAAGTTCCTAATTTCTTGCCCACAAAGAGCATGTGAGGTAGGTATCATCTCCATATTAATTAGGGAAAACTAGATTGTAAACCTTGAGGGATATGGAGAACCTATCTGTCTTTTTGCTTTTTTGCTGAGGTTCTAGTCACGTGGTCCCTCTGTAGACACAACCACCGGAGAAGGCAGCCAGGGGGACATCTGTGGACACAGCCCCAGGGCAGGTTCTTGACTGCACCCTCCAAACTTTTAAAGCTAAACTGACCTGACTAAGCTACAGGATCTCATTCCTCTACTGGAACTAAAGGGCAGAAAGAAAACACTTGTAAAGTGACACATGAAGTGCATTTCCCAGCTAGTGTGTGGAAGAGTCATGCCATTATCTTAGTAGAAACTGACTGTCTTTGGTCCATTAATTATACTTGTTTTTATTTAGGTGGATCTACACAATCGAAATGGACTTGAATAGGAGTAAACATTGAGGAATGATGTCAGCGTATTACCTGAAGTTGTCAGGGATCACAGATAAAGCAGCTGTCCAGCTTGCTGGCCTCAGGGAAAAGAACTAGAACCCAGAAAACTTTAACTGTTCAATGCACAATGGCAACATTTATGTGTTCCATATGGTCGGATGTGCGTTGAAGTCTTGGTTCTTCCTATTTCCAAGTATTTGTCTCTATGTCCTATTCTGGAGAAATCCTTCCTTGTACCTGGGAAAATGAGGGTGGCAAGATCCAAGTCAATAGCAAGTACGGATGAAACCTAGAGGCTTAATAGGATAGAACTTTGGGGGAAGGTAGGCAACTGTGACATTTAAGTGAGCACCTCTTGATAGAATGTCTTGAGCCATCTTTCACGTTCTCGGTCCAGCCTGTGCTCATCTAGAGATTTTGGGAAAGTGGCTGACGGTACCACAAAAGTGGAGGATGGTGTCCTTGGTTCAGCAACCACAGCATCTTGCGAGTATCTCCTTGACTATTTCTTCCCTTGGCTTCTCGGTTTGGTTGAACTCAGTGAGGCTGAAACACAGTTCAGAAGGTGAGCATTGTGAAGAAGAGGGAAGAGCTCCTGCCACCCCACTCCTCATCTGAAACTTTCTCTGAATGGCAGTGATAGTGTGCACTCTGCTGCCCCCAGCATGTACCCTGCTCAGCCCCAGACCATCAAACCTATGAAAAGAACTAAACCTGTTTTATCTCACCCAAATGTATTTACTCCCACCTGAAACCTAAATAAATAAATAATATTCTAAATATAACATCTGAAAAATTACTAACGATTATTTCTTCCATTTTCCTGTTTTGTTTCTCCAGCAAATACTCTGAATTTGTCAAGTGTATATTACTCAGTCCTTTATCCTAAATGATAGTCTTTCATAATTAGCAGAATTATTTGGGAGTAAAAGACTAGGATTTTATAGTCAAACTATGCTAATTGATTAGTTTCACAAAGTAAAAGCAATCTATTCATTTATACAAAAATATTATGTGGGGCTGGGGATTTAGCTCAGTGGTTCCGGCGCCTGTCTTGCAAGCTCAAGGACCCGGGTTCGATCCCTGGTAACCACATACAATACTGGGCACGGACTTTCATGCTCAGCAGCAATCAGTACTACATACCACAGTGCCGGGCATGGTGGCTCACGCCTGTAATCCCAGCACTCGGGAGGCAGAGGCAGGAGGATTGCTGTGAGTTTGAGGCTGAGCTCAGTGCCAGCCTGAACCACAAAGTGAGACCCTGTCTCAAAAAAAAAAAAAAAAAATGGTTGCTACTCAGTACCTCCTCTGGAGGAAGCAGGAATGAACACAGCCACTCACACCTTGCCCTCCTCGAGCTGTTCTGGGATAGAAAGACCAGTCTTTAGGAGACAGGGATCAGAGGCTCGGAGATGATCAGGACTTACTCAACCCACATGCTCCTCAACTCTCTCTTCTTATCTCTCCTCTCATTCTCTATTTTGGAGGGAAAGTTCCAAAAAAGTTAATGTATTAATAGGATACTGATGCTGGGTAAGTGGCCATCTCTTCCATAGTGTTATAAACATTTCTCCTATAGAGTAAAATACCTGGTTTATTTTTTTACCTATACCCCATAACAGTTGGGTAAATGTTATTACTGGATTCACTCCCGACACAACTTCTTCATCCCTCTCTGCACAGTCACTGTGGAGGAACATTTTCAGTGTATCCCAGAAAGTCCATGGAAAATATTTCCACCATCAGCACACGTGTGAAAGATTGACTCCGAAAATCTTTCAACAATCAGAAAGATTGGCTTTTTGGATGGATTCAGCAGACACATGATCTTTGCAATAATGACCACCACGACCTTGGTTGGGGACAACTCTCTTGTGAATGGTTAATGAGTGGTCCACAATCATCAGCCATGAGTGGAGGTAGGGAAGACAAGGAAGGAGGGGGAGAGAGAGAGAGAGAGAGAGACAGACAGACACAGACAGACAGACAGACAGAGACAGATAGAGACAGAGAGACAGACAGACAGACAGACAGAAAACAAATGAAGGTTGAAGCACATGCCACAGTTCGCTTCTGCACACTCCAACCCCTGGTGAGGTCAGGTTACTTTGATGAAGCTCCAGCGCTGTCCCCATATACAGATAATCTAGTGATGATGGATACCTGGCAGGGCCAGTGTCCTCTCAGATATTATTGTGTAGCTCAGATCTGAGGAAGATGTGGAAAGATATATGGTCATGAGTGATAGAAACCAGCCAGAGTGAACTGTGGCTGCATTCTCCCTGCTAACTTCCCTGAGCTTCTCTCGTTTACTCTTCCCACCCCAAGGTCAGGGGCACTTCTTCTGAGTGCATTTCCTTTTTAGTATATCTGGCTTCATCCTTCACCTTACCTTGTGGGATGCCAATTCCTTAGTAGTTTTGTTCTATTTTGTATATTATTTAGCTTTGTCTGTTTATTTGGTCTCCAACCAGAGTGTGAGTTTTTTTTAGGGCAAGCATTATTCAAAATACATTTCAGTATATTCTTCCTCACCCACTGCAAATTGCTGTGTACACAGACATCTACTATGGATATTGTAAAAAGAACCACAAGTGGATGAATACTAGCTGAATAATAAAGGGAAAACAGAAAATTTTAAAGCTACAAAAAATAGTATTGACAAGATAAATGTGACCAAGAAATCAGAAGAGAGGAAAGCAATTTAGATGAACATAGCAGAAGACATAGAAGTTGTTCTCATTTGGAGTCTGTTGTAGCATCATCTCTCATGGTTACACAAGTGCATATATGTGTACACAGCCAAGCACACATGTATCGCCTGGATTTCCATTTCTAAGAAAATAGAAGTATGTATGCATAGTCTTACAGAACACTTCTTTTTTCTTTTTTTAACTGAGTTTATGGATGCATGTTCAGTGTCCGCGATGGTAACAATCCCCACTGAGAATTTGTACCTGTACATGCTATACCTTCATTCTTATTTTTTCCCGCTCCCCTGCCCTCCCTTCAGCCCCTGCACCTCCTATATACATAAGCTTTGTGTCCATTCTTTCCTTTCTACCTTCAATTTTAATTTTCTCTTCCTTGCTTTCCCCTCCCCTCAGTCAGTTCCCCTTCCCTTTTGAGCATGTTATTCGTATTTCACAATACCTACTGTAGATTTTGGACCTCATTTGCACTTTCAGTTTCTCACCTAAGAAAAATTCTACAGTATTTACATATGTGCATCCTATTTATTTCACGTATGAGTACGGCCTCAATGTGCATCCATTTAGCTATAAATGTCTGTAATTTATCACTTTATAGCTGAGTAATATTCCATTTTATTTTTTAAAAGCCACATCTTCTTTTTCCAGTCTCCAGCTACTGGGTTATTTCCAAGTATTTTGGGCTGGGCTATCTCCAATAGTATTTTGTACTGTTTCCAAGATTTATCTAATATAAACTGCTTTGCAATAAACCTGGGTACACATATGTCATTGTGATATGATGTTTTAAATTCTTTTGTGACTATTCCCAGCTAGAAAATAGCAGGGTCAAATGAGACCCCTAGTCATAATTTTCTAAGGAATTTCCCTGACTGATTTCCATAGTGGCCGCCCCAGTCTACATTCCCACCAAGAGTGGAGAAGCGTTCCTTTCTCTCCACAGCCCTGCCAGCATCTGTTATTTCTTGATTTCTTGATAGCAGCTGTTCCTCTGGGGTGAAGTAGAATTTCAGTGTTGTTTTCATCTACATTTCTCAAATGGCCTGTGATGTTGAACATTTTTTCATACGTTTCTCTGCTGTTTTTAGTTCATCATCTGCAAAATGCTCATTTCAGATGCCCACTTTTGACTTGAGTCTTTAAATTTGAATGGTCTGATTTCTTAAGTTCTTTATTTATTATAGATAATATAGTCCTTTGTCTGAGGAACAACTGGTAAATTTTTTTTCCCACATTTTAGGTTGCCTTTTTGCTCTGTTGGTGGTTTCTCTTATTGTGCAGAAGCTTTTTAGTAGGTTGAGAACACAGTTGTGATTCTTTCTGCTAATTCCCATGCTGAGTTTCCATAACACTTCCCTTTTCATTGAGTAGCTTTTCTGAATGCCATTGAGTGGGAAAAAAAAAAGATTTGTCATTTAAAGGTAGGTTATCTTGATAACACCGAAATGAAATATAAATTTTTTATCTTCCTGTTGTCACTGGTAGGAATTAACATCTACCAGACATCAAATGCAGAGGCATTTCTGTATCAAAACCTTTTCCTCAAATTGCCCAAGATATGGCTTCCTGGCAAATATGGTACAATACTATAGATGTTATCATAGTACATTCTATCTGGATTAAAGTGATATGTACATTTTAACCTATGGGGTTGTTAAGATTATTTCTTTCCTTCTATTAACATGCCACAAAAAATGTCAGAGGCCTTGAATTTACCACTGTAGACCAATACAAGAACCAGCCAAAGCTGCTCCATAATTTATTTACATCACGTGAAGCAGTAGGACCATATGACCACCCTTCTCCTGTGGATGAAGGTGCTTTTCCTACTACCTCAGTTCCTGCAGGATCTGTCTTTCTGGGTTTCCTTTAACTCATTCAGTAAAAGACCTTTTCACTGGACCTGACTGCTGCCCGATGTCTCTACTGGACACATGCACCATTTAAAGTTAAGTAAAGATTAACTGCAATTAAAAATTCAGTCCCTCAGCTCCATTAGCCACATTTTAGTGCTCAGCATCTGTGTGTTGCTACTGGCTGCTGTGTTTGGAAGTGGAAATGGTAGGACCAACTCCCACCCAGACAATCTCTCAGGACATGACATGATCTTAAAGTCCAGCCGAGAGTTTTATTACTCAGCAGAGGGCCATTTTTCCACATGGAAGAAGGCAAGTGGGTAAACTGGGGCACAGTATTTAAAGGGAAAATCTACTAGCTACTCCCACCTGTTACCAGGTGGCTTCTATGCACGAGTGATTAGGTCATTCTATTGTTAAAGTGAAGAAGTGAGTCACTGCAGAAGCCAATAGCAATGATTAGATCGCTGGTTACCATACAATAGTATTTTCTAAAAACATATAGTCTGTGGCTGCACGCATTGGTTGGGTGACAAGGAAGCAAGGGGACAAGTTCTGGGGCTACAGGGAGGTTGCAGGATACAAGGTGGAGGCTTTTAACAAAATGACTGTGTTTATGTCAAGTTGGGTTTCACAGAAATGACTGATGTCCTCTGTCATCACAGAAAGTTCCCTTGTACAGCTGTTCTGGAAGCAACTGTTCTCACCCCAGCTTGGCATTTTCCTGAGTTGCCATTTGGTCCTGGGAGTCCTGAGGTCTCTTGGAGGGCGCAGACCTTACTTTGTCTCCATTAGGCTGTTTATCCAGTCATGTACTTGTTCAAGAGAAACTCAGCAACACACAAAACCCTAATCACAAATAGGAAAAACAAGACACCAAGTGAACAGAAATCGTCTTAAGTAATGCTCTAATAATTTTTATTATGCCCCAAACAACTTATAAAAGATGGTTAAATGAAATTCTAGAGATTTCCTTCCATCTTGTGCTTTGGGCTATTATAATTCATTGATTTTGCTTCCCTGAATTTAGCGCTCATGTCCAGATGTCACCCCAAACCTCATTTGGTCATAAGTTGGGCTTTTTCAGAGGTGCTGTCTATAGAGTACGTGATACTGATGTTAAAGTCATGTGACTGGTCTGGCACCACCTTAATCCCTATAGCCTAGATAGAAAGAAGCTGCTGAGGCCTCTTGCTTACTTACTTTGCTAATTCTGCCAACCACAGCCACTTCTCCCCTGCTAGACCACCCTGCTGTGGACTATGCACCGTGGACTATGCACCTGCCGTAGACTAGCAGACTATGTACTGAATGAAACCTCTAAAAGTGTGATCTAAACCGTACTCCATGGCCATCAAATATTTTGTCTCGGCAACAAGAAAATAACTAAGACACAAAACTGACCAGTAGTTCTTTTGGGCAGACATTTGACTCTTTTTATAAACATACACCTCCCCCACCAGACCTCTTCTGCTAGTCTCCCTCTGGAGCCACCAGGTCCTGCACCTGGGCCTGCACTGTGAGGGGCACAAGCTGGGCAGCATCCTCGGTCCCTGCCTGAGCAGCATTCACCAATGTGGCTTTGCTGTCAGACAGAGCTGTCAGGGCCTGGCTCCCTGCTGTGCCAACCACTGGGGGTAAAAGTGCAGCATGCAGTGATTGTCAGATTCAAAGCGGACACATAAAGCTGTGCCCAGACAGAAGGTACACAACAAATGATGGCTGATAATACAATTTTTCATTAGTTTTGACTTTTTCTCTTTTATTTGAATCCTTTTCTGAACAAATGTATCACCAGTCACTTTAGTTACAAGATGCCCAGTTTCACTGTATTTCAATCATCATGCAAAATGTCAGCAACAGGAGGCAGATACTAGATTTTCTACTGCTGGGCTCTGGGCTCAGAGAACAGCATCTGGCACAGGGCAGCTCAATAAGAAGATAGAAGGGGGGGGATTTATTTTTCTTTCCTCCATTCTTTTCTTTATTGTGGCAAATATATATAGAATAAAGGTTAACTTTCCACTATTTCAAAGTGCACAGTTCAATAGCAAGAATGACAATCTCAGTGCTGTACAATCATCATCACTAGACATCAGCAATTTTTCATAACCCTTAAGTGAAACTTCATATCCATTAAATAGTAACTTCCAGTCCACTCTTTCCCTCTTGCCCTGGTAACCTTTATTCTATTAATGTGACTACTATACATAGAATCTTACAGTTTGACCTTTTTGTCTCATTTGCCTTAATATTTTCAAAGTTCTTCTCATAGCAAGTATCAAAATCCCACTTTTCATGGTGGAATAATCCTGCAGTATATTTGTCCCACATGACATTTATCCATTCATCTGTTGCTATCTTCCATCCTTTACAGCTCTTACATTCATCAGTTTCAAGCTGAGGATTTAGCTCAGTGGTTCTGGCACGTGCCTTGCAAGCACAAGGACCTGGGTTTGATCCTGGTAACCACATCCAGCAGTGCTGGGTGCGGAGACTCACACCCACCAGCAATCAGTAACACATACCACAGTGCTGGGTGTGGTGGCTCACCCCTGTAATCCCAGCACTCAGGAAGCAGAGGTAGGAGGATTTCTGAGTTTCAAGGCTGAGTATGAGACCTAGTCTCAAAAAACAAAAATACAAAACAAAACGTAATTCATCAGTTTTCACAGGACATGAGCTAGCTGTGTACAACTCAGACTTATAGCTGTATGATTTCAACTTCATGTTTAGGAATCACTATCTTCTCTTTTCTCTCAAATTTTTCTCCATTAGTTAATAAATAACCAGAAAAAATGATTTTAGAAAATGTATTTGATTTGTCATTGATTTACAATATTAAACCTTAATATTTCTCCTGGTTTTTCATTTATATGTGTATGTTTCTAGTTAATGCCAAACAAATTAGAATGAAAACTCATTTACTTAAGTAGTTCTTTGTCTTAAAAGTAGAATATGCTCACATGCTTTCTAGCACAAATGTCAGCACTTTCATAGTCTCTTGCAAAAGCATGACTTTTCATTTCTCTCTTTCCTCTTCTCTATTTAAAAAATAGAAACTGACAAAACAAGCTGATGCAAGATGTTAAGAGTAGTATCCAAACGAACTAATCAGTGTTTTAACTTCTTCATATTTCCCACATCTAAAAACTTCCCACAAAGATATACAGATATTAAATTTAAAGATAAATATAATAATGTCAGTTTCCTTAATATTGTCAAAAAACACAAATTAGCACTCAGTATTTTTGTTAATTAAAACTCTTTTTTTTTTTTTTTTTGAGACCAGATCTTGCTTCGTATTTCAGGCTGGCCCTGATCTCAGCCTCAAACTCACAGCAATCCTCCTGCCTCTGCCTCCCAAGTGCTGGGATTATAGGCATGAGTCTCCACACTTGTGTGCTTATGAGGGATGGAATCCAGGCCCTTGCACTTGCAAGGCAGGCACCAGAACCACTGAGCTAAATCCCCAGCTCAATTTAAAACATTTAAAGATATATTTTATATCAGTTAATGTTTGTAAGTTCAATTGTCTACCTAGAACTATGAAATTAAGTTAACCTCACTTAGATAGCAGGCATAGTTGATCTAAGTAACACCATTTAAGACCTTCTTTACATGAAAACTCATCTCAAAAAGATAAGTCATTTCCTTTTGCTGTAAATTTCAGAAAGATTCTTTTTAAAATGTTGAATTATCACATTTTCAGCTGATTAACATTCCATCTACAAAGCTGACACAAGTAATATATTCTTTGTTGGTGGGTAGCATTCATTCACTGTGTATTAAAAGTCCTTGAATCAGACTGAAAAACTTACCAGGATCATAGAAGTCCACTCTTATTTTGCTACATGCAAGCATTGTGGTTGGCTTTTAAATTTAGTGCTCTTAAATATATTTTTCTATCATATATGAATTAAAAACTATGTGCAGAATATGTCACTCTCTAATATGTGTGGAACGTGGAATGCTGGGAGCATCTGAATCTCTACTAAGAAGATAAGGGCTAGAAATGAAGTCCTGCAGTTGACCTTGTAGTCAGCCTCAGGTCATCTGATTGTTTCACTGTGTCATCTGCTAAATGAGAGACATAACTGCAGATTTGAAATGAGGACCTGCTTGAATATTGCATTTCATAGACACCATGTTCGAGATTATTCAGTCATTTTTATCAGATAAGTCACCAAAACAGGAGGCTTAGTTTTTCTTTCTATACTAAAATAATTTTCATATTACTACACAAAGAGGAATTGCTTTTCTCCCCGAAGCAGAGACAGATAGAAAATTACATGGATAAATACAAGTTGTGTCTTAGTTGTTTCCCAATAACTAAGATAAACCTGACATCTCCAACTTAAAGGTTTATTTTGATTTTTTTTTAAATCCATGGCTGACAAACTCTAAGTCAAAAATAGAATAAAGAAAAAGCATGGTAAAGGAAAAGATGTTCAAGAATGCCAGGTATTCAAGAAGCAGAGAAGGGGAAGGAGAGGACAGGACAAAAATACACCTTTCCAGGTTATGTCCCTCATATTCCAAGAAGGACTCAGCTCTTAACCATACATTCAGATATGAACTGCCTGATGGACAAACACTGATGAGTATGTCCTTCCATGACCCAGTCACTTTCCAAACACGTCAGGATGCTTTGTGTCCATTTTCAACTTAAAACCAAACATTTGACTTTTGTTTCCCAAAAGATATTAATCTTAGGGGCTGGAGATTTAGCTCAAGTGGTACTATACCTACCCTGGAAGTACAAGGGCCAGAGTTCAATCTCTGGTACAGAAAAAAAAAAAAAAAAGATTTGTATCCTTTTCGATATATAAGATACACAGGGGTAGGAAAGTATTGCTTCCTTTTCAATTTAATTAAATAGCTTGGGGATTAGAGGCATTGGATCTTCACTAAATTTCTTGTAGAATTCAGCAGTGAATCCATCAGGACCTGAGCTTTTCTTTGTTGGCAGGTTTAAATTACATCTTCAACTTCACTGGATAATATTGGTTTATTTAGAATTTTTATATGTTCTTGATACAGCTTTGGTAATTCATACTGTCTAGTGATCTGTCCATATCTTCTCTTTTCTTTCTTACTCAAATATAGGTTCCCAAAGTAGGAGGTATTGTTTGTCTTCTAGATTTCTGCAGGATCCATTGTGACTTTCATTCCTAATTGTATGGATTTGAGTATTTTCTTTTCTTTTTTGATAAGATCCATTAAGTGTTTTTAAATTTTATTTGATCTTTCAAAGAAGCAGCTCTTTGATACATTGATTCTTTGTACGATTTTCTTAGTCTTAATTGCATTAATTTCTGCTCTGCTCTTTAAAATTTCCACACTCATACAAGCTTTGGCCTTGTCTTGTTCTTCTTTTTCTAAACATTTGAGATCCAACATTAAGTAGTTAATTTCAGCTTGTTCTGCTTTTCTGGTGTGAAAATTTACTGGTATAAATTTCTCTCTCATATCTGCTTTCATTGCATCTCATAAGTTCCAGTATATTGTATAGGCATTGTCATTTAATTGCAGACACTTCAATTTTATCTGTAACTCATTGGCATATGTTATTTAATTTCCATGGTTTATAGAATTTCTGTCATTTCTTTTGCCATTGATTTACAATTTAATTGACCTATGGTCAGATAATATGCATAACATAATTTTAATTCCTTTGCATTTACCTAAGTGTATGCTGTTGACTAGTACATGGTCTGTTTTGGAGAATATCCCATGAGCAGCTGAGAAAAATGTGTATTTCTATGTGGGTTGGACCGCTCTGTAAACATTAAGCCCATTTGTTCACAAGTTTGGTTCAGTTCTGATATGTCTCCTGATTTTTTGTGTAGTTGATCTATTTGTGACTATGAGGAGTTGTATTCCCCTCATTACAAGTACATTAGTGTTTATTAGATTTTTCATGGACTGGAAACCACAATATTGATCATTGTAAACAGTGCAGGCTGTAAGAGTTAAATCCCTCTATTGGCTTCCTTTAAGAAGCAAGACTGACTAAAGTGACATGACCTACCCAAGAATCTCATGAGCCTTGCATTAGCACATGGGTCAACATGACCTCCCCAATAATGGCCTTAGCTGAGACAAGAAGAATGATCTATGACGCTGTGAGAACAATGTGACAAAACATGGATAACTGAGGCTGGAGTAATTTGGCTCAAATTCCATTCCCATAATTAGTACCTTTGTAAGTAGAAAGACTGTGTTCTAACTACAACCATATATTTTGTCAATCTTGTTTATAATTTGAAAAGAATTTCTTTTCTTTAAAGCTTTGCCTGCATTCATTTCCATAGAAACTGCATGAAACTTCACATCTGTACACATAGCTCACCTTTACCCCAATTTATGTACAACAAAAATAAATGGATCGGGCTGACTGGGATCTTTTGCTGGGATTTCAGCATTGGTTTCCCAGTCCTCTTTTGCTATCTCACCTAGTTCTGTCGTTTATTATTTTTCCTTCAGCCTTGTGTCACATACTGAGCAGGTAACTAGAGCTTACTGCAGGAGTCTGTAGGATTCACATCCATTAATTTTCTATATATAGTTGAACACACCAATATTTCGTTCATTTATGATTGTTATCTCTTCTTGGTCTTTTCACTTAGCAAGAAGGTGGTGACCTTCTTTGTCTCTTTTGATCAGTCTTAGCTTGAAGTTCCTATCATCTACAAATAGAATAGCTACTTCTGTTTTTCTTTCAGGTTCCTATTGCATAGAGTGTTATTTCTATCCTTTGACTTTCAGTCCAGGAATTTCTCTCTTGGTTAAATAGTTTCTTGTATGCAGCATATTGTTGGATCTTGCTTCTTGACTCATCCTGTCAACCTGTTTCTTTTGACAGGAGAATAGAGACCATTTGCACTGGTGGTTAGAACTGATGTATCCTTGTCATATAATTTTTCTGCTTTTGGTTCTCCTTTCTTTCTCCTCTATTTAATTGCTTGCTTTGCAAGCCTGGTGACTCCTTTCTACTCATATTCTAGGAATTGTGGTTTTTGTTAACTTTTTCTAAAATATCTTTCAGCATGTTTTGTAAAATTGGTTTGTTAGTCATAAATTTCTTCAGTGACTCGTTGTTATGGAAGAATCTTATCTTTCCAATAATTTTGAAAGATAGTTTTGCAGGGTACATCAATCTGGGTCAGAGTTTGTTTTCTTTCAGGGCCTAAAGTACTTCAGTACATCATTCTTTCCTTAACTCATATGTTTGCACTGAGAAATCTGCTGTGATTCTTGGACTTTCCTATATAAGTAATTTGTTTTTTTATATAGTTTTTTGAATATTTTCTTACAGCTTTGTAGTATTGTTGAATTTCTGGAATTTTGATAATTACATGTGTTGTGTAGATTTATTTTAGTCATGCTAATTGGAGTTCTATATGCCTTGCTTATTTGTATGTCAAATTATTTTTCCAAGTCTGGGAAGTTTTCTGCTATTACTTCTATGAACAAGTTTTTTATGGTACTTGTGCTATTTCCAGGTTTCTTATTATTCCAATCTATCTTATATTCTTGCAGCTGTTGGATTGATCTTTCATGGTCCCTTGCTATTTTTAAGATATTTCTTTTCATGATCACTAACCACAATCTTGTCTTCTTGTTCTCATATTCTGTCCTCACCGTCAGAGAATTGCATACACTTTCAATGGAATTTTTAATTTCCGAGTTATCTGTCTGAACGTGTTTCATGGATTCCATTTCTTTCCCATGTTGGGCATTCGTGGTTTCCATCATTTCCTTTGTTCCTCTGCTTTTCTATGTCTACTCTCAGTTCATTTTCATTTTCATCTTTATTTCTTTTTTCACATTATTTTCAGATTATTTGATCTATAGCCTCATTCTTGTTTTTGTTTTTTGTTTCTGCTGTTGCTGCTATCATTCCAGAAAATTCAGGTTGTAACTTCTGATAGCCTATCTCATTGTCCCTTGGATTTGTCCAGTGGGCTAGAGGTCTGAGATTCTATTTTGTTTTAGCATCTTATCATTCTATATTTTATTTTGTTTTCTGTGTTAATGAATTCCCTATGGCAGCTAGCTTTACCACTATGATTGAGGGTTCCTTAGAAAATGTCTATTCTTCAGAGATGTCTTCTGACCATTTGGGTTCTTGGTGTTTGTGTCTGTTCCAAGACCTCATCTTCCTGATTTATTACGGATAAGAAGTTGCCATCTATTTGGCTCAGAACCTACTCCTCTTTTATTGGACTATGGAGATGTTATGACTCAGTGTTGTCATTCAAGGAAGAACTAATGATTGCAAGGGATATGATATCCTAGCTAAAATAGTATAATTAGCAATGACAATACTGGTTAAAACTGGCAAACTGTGATATTTATTAATTTGGAACTTTTAATCATAGAAGCAATATTTACAGTTATATAACAAAATACAGTATTAACCATGAACTTCTACACAATGAGTTTTTCCTTAGTGGAGTGAATTTATCCCTGCAGGTAGAAGATTGAGAGGATAAAGACAAAACAGAGAGATAAGTTAAAGGAAATACGGTAGCAGCAAGGCTATAGGACAAAAGATCATCACCCAAGCTTTGGGAAACTGGAGCAGAGGGCCTGAGAAAAAGAATAGATGAAGCAAAATAATATTGGAGTGAGCCAGTATGACAAGAGGTACTGTTCACTCATAAGACACTATAAAATGAAGGTATTTGAGGAAAGATAAAAGGAAGACAAGGTAAACAAAAACAAAAATAAAAGTAGAAACCTACACAAGCTTAAAAACAAAACTCAACAGAAAAATAAAAGCAAACAAACAAACAATTCCACTGTTGTCCACAATTCTGTAGTAGTATCCAAGGCAGACAGTGTTCCAAAACTGCACTGCATAACCCTGTCGAGGCTGCAATATGACTAGGGTGGAGTACAGGTCTCATCCTGGCCTCTGGGCATGGAGCTTGGGGAAGGTCTTCAGCCAGCAGCTTTCTGGATAGTCTTGCTGGCTTTGCTGTGTCTCCTTATCATAATTGTCTCTACCTTGCCCTCCCAGTTACTGTGACACCCTCAGGCGGCACAGCCTAGGGCTGTTCTTGGTCCTCTGTACAGTTGGCTCCTCCCAGTTTTTGCAGTCTCCTCTGTCCCACCCCCTCTGGCACATCTTTATCCTATCTTGCCATTTGTTTTAAACTTGGCTGTAGGGGGTGGGGTGTGGGGAGGTGCTGTTGATACAGGGAGCAAGCCTAGCTCCCAACTTGAAGGATATCTAAAACATGAGTTCGTGTTCTCTAAAATCAAAGAATGGATCTCAGAAACAACAGAGTAGGAGAACTTTGTTGAGAAAGAGAGCCTCTGCCAAAGACGGACAGAAGGGGGGCCTAAAAGTGGGTGACCTGATCGTGTTCCTTCCCATGGGGCTTTTATGGACCAAAGCTATGTAGTGATGTTGTGCCTAGATTTTGGGTCCCCCAATGACCGCAAGGGAGCTGAGACCGATGTAAGGCACATGAGGGTCTTTATTACAAGCTCGAGCAGGGACTCTCAACCGTCACCAACGCAGCGGATCAGAATTGAGAGCACCGAGCTCTAATTTGGCAGGGTTTTTATTGAGGTTACAGTAAACTTGTGGGAGTGCTCAGCTTGACGGTTCACATAATTAGTTGACATTAGGCAAGCATTGGGTGTTTAAACCTGATTGGCCGAACCCATCAGGTCAAACCTCTAACAGCTGTTTAAACTGTCTTTGTAAAGGACATCTTGACCTTGTACTTAGTGGTTGGCTTTTGCTAGGGGGATATTGCTAATTAACCTGGGGGGGGGGTCAAGGAAACTGAGCTCATGACTTGATCATGTGGCCTTTCCTGGTTCTGAGCTCCTGGCCTTGAGCTCATGGCCTTGAGTTCATGACCCAGCCATTTTATTTTAAAATGGGACCAGTTCTCTAAAATGGAGTTATTTAGGTCTTTCAACAGCTTATCTCATTGGTTCACCTTGCCCTTGGGTTTCTGGAACTGGAGTCTATAACCTGGTCATGCAGCTCTTTTCGGAACAGATGCTTACATTTAATTACTTTATTCTAAGATAGGGTCGGTTTCTCAAAAATGGGGTCGCTTGGGTCTTTCAGTGAAGCAGGTTTAAGGTGAAACAAAATTACAGTCAACCAGTAACACTGCAAATACAATCATTTAGATGATATTGGTACAATGAGAAATCACAAAATGGACAAAACTGTGATCAACCAGTAAGAGTACAATACGTATATTTACTTAGATAATGCTGATTAAATGGGGATCCAATGAGAAATAAATCATGTAACAAGTATAGTCAGCAGCCTTTTCTGGGAGTGAGCAAGGTCCTGACCCTCTACCCTGGGAGATTTGTAATCATTGCTTTTCTGGGAGGGATGGATCAAGATCTTGGCTTTCTAACACAGAAAGAAGACTGAGGCCTATCAATCATGCTTTCTGGGAGGGGTAGTTTTCTTTTGATAATGCTGACTTTCAGTGAAGTTTTCCTTTTTTATGGATTTTTCAAGGGCCTATCTACAAGACGTCTAACTAGCTTACCTATCGATATCACTGTCACCACAGTGCATATGACTCAAAGCTCCTGGATTCCCCCTTCAATCTCCTCTCAAACAGGTTAAAAGCTGGCCTCTCGAGGCTGTTTAAATCCTGCACAACTGTGTCTTTCTCTCAAGCCACTGATCATCGCTCAGCTCATTTACTGCCTGTACTATGTTGCAAACTCAAACTTTGTTGTCACTAAGTTTCTAGCTAGTGGCTAAGGCAAATGACAGAGGAGAAAAAGCTGGCAGCTCATCCTTTGGAGGAAAGTCCATTTCTTCGCTGCTCACCCCATGCATGCTGGCAAAATTTGCTGCCAGGCTGCAGCATCCACCGGGAGAAGACAGTCAAAAGAAGCAAGGGGCCTTATACATCTCAAGTCTGTTCTGGGCGGCTTCAGTTAGCTGCATTTTTCCAGTCCATCAGTTCTTGGAGACTTCTCATTATAGCCATTTTTCTTCAGCACACAGGCAGTTGCTCCACTGGGAGCCCTGTGGGCTGGTAAATTGTCTCATGAAGTTCTGTGCCTATGTTTCATTTGATCTACACGTCTCTTATTTCAGATTGACTTTGGCATCAGAATGTTTGTCCATCCCTTTCTGCCAATTACTTGTGTTGTTGGGTGATTTTCTCCAGGTAGCTCCAATGTGGCTACTTCTTACTCACCCATGTTGAGTCCTTTAATCATTTTTACTTAAGAACTGAGGATGTTTATATGTTTGAACACTCTCTCTAGTTGACTCTGTGTTCCAGATGCTGAGTTTATGAGAAACTAGAAGATCTATAAAGATGCTGCCAGTTCTATATAAATTACTACTTTTAAATAAAAGTTTTAGAGGTAAACATTTTATCATTTATCCTTTACCCTTGATCTTCCAAGACAGTTGTAAAAGTAATGAAAGGAAAAAGTTCATGAGTGGAGGCCACAACCTGAGGCTCTGAGAATTTCCCCTTCCACACTGAGCTGTTTAATTGCTAAACAGAAAGGCAAAGTAGGAAAGGAGGGAGGCAGCTTTGTTTTTGTTTTTCTTTAGTTGGCATCAACTTACATAACAAAACATAAGAATATTCAAAATACACATCTTGTTCTTTAACATCCTGTTGATTAAGATAAAGTGAATCCTTTGCTCTTTCTCTATTGGTTCAAGTTTGGGGACATACTGTATATATGGGTCATGATGTAAGAGAAAACTTCAGCTTCTCAGAATGAAGTTCTTTGGATAGGATCTAAAATTCCTATTATCCTAAATTCCATACTCCACATCTTAGAAAAATTCCATTGTGTATACAAGCACTTCACAGGGTGGTGTTTGGGTGTGCCCCGAGTTTGGTTGTCACAGTTCTGTTATGTAACCCTTGACCCTCACCAAGGGTGTTTCCAGTTTGAGTTATTGCAGTACCTCCACCGTGAGTAATATCACAAAGTGCAGGTTCTGTTCCAGACTCTTTGATCTACAAAACATTACTTCAGCAAAGAGAAGCATTCACTTAGTGACTAAGCATTTTAGACACCACAGTTCTGTCAAATAGTAGAAACCTCTCAATAAAACATTTCCAGTTTTGGTTAGAACAGTATGTTAACTGTGAGTAATACACAAAGAACAAATTCCACTGCTGACTCTTCAGTACACAAGTCACTGCCTAAATACCACTGTTTATCACACCCAGTGGTCAGCTGTGACACTGCTCCCAGTTACTCACAGCATTATTCCGTTTGTGCATACACAGAGCATACTGTGCTTTCTTATCTCCCAGTCATAAACCTGTGTGATGTTTTTTATTGGCAAAGAGAAAATTAGGCTAGCAAAGGTGAAAGGACAAAACGAAACCTGCAATAATATTTGAGCTAGAATTTTTTAAAAGTCTTAGATTGACAGAAGAAATAGTTGACCATAGGACTGTTGACACTGCCACCACTGGAGAGATCCAGGTAATCAGAAGAATCTAGTGAGGGTCATTTTGTCAACATAAATGGAGTGAATGAGATTAAAGGAATGAAGTGCCTTGGGGGAAAAGGCACCAGTAAGACTTCATAGTAAAAAAATACTTACTAGAGATACTTCACAATAATGAATTTTTGAAAATGATCCATATTTATAAAGGAATATGGAAATTCATTAGTGTAAAGTAGTAATTCAGCAGATGTTGTAGAGGAGGACTCGGCTTTCCTCAGGACATTCAGACACCTCACAGACCCTCCAGATGACTCATCTTCCTGCAGCCTCTGCAGATGTCCCTGCTGCGGGCTGTGAGAAGCACCTCTACCCACTAGAGCCACGGAAGGTGGGCCAGCATATCTCATGTGCCTGAATCAGCAGGCAGATGTCCGGAGTGAACAGCCAAGACACTACACACAGGTCAGTTAGTTTTCTTTTTTTTTTAGGTTTTTTGAGAGAGGGTCTCGCTTTGTGGTTCAGGCTGGCCCCAAGCTCAGCCTCAAACTCACATCACAGCAATCCTCCTGCCTCTGCCTCCTGGCTGCTGGGATTACAGGCGTGAGCCACCATGCCCGGCATTGTGGTATGTGGTACTAGTTGCTGCTGGGCGTGAGTCTCCACACCCAGTATGGTATGTGGTTACCGGGGAATCGAACCGGGTCCTTGCGCTTGCAAGACAGGTGCCAGAACCACTGAGCTAACTCCCCGGCCCCATCAGTTAGTTTTCTTGCCAGTGGGATACGATACCCAATACCTACCATTTACAGGAGAAGAGGTTCAGTTTTGATCATGGTTTCAAGTGATTCAGTCCATACTCAAAGACTCTAAGGCAGAAATATGGCAACAAGTGAAGTGAAATAAATCTGTTTAGTTCACAGCAGGCAGGAAGTGGAGCAGAGAAACAGTGAGAGAGAGGAGGAAGCAAGGATGATATATAGTATACAAGGTCACATCTCCGAGATGCACACAGACACACCCCGAGCATGTTTTACTACCCTCCTAGGTGACTCACAAAGCTATTAAATTGGCCCAGTGAAGCTGAATCACTGCATATACCCTCATCAACTTGACAACCAAATACATCTGCTTAATCCACTTGGTTTCCAAATAAAAGCTACAAGTTGATATCAGTTAACATGTTACAACTATGTGCCATACAACAAAGAATACAATAATCCCTTCCTCTAAACTCAATATTATTTCTAACATTTTTCAAAAGCTCAAATCAAGTCCTTTCTAAGACTCGAAATTTGTTTGTGTTCACTGAATCAGCCAACTGCCACCTCGAAGGCATCAAATCTCTGAAAGATTTCTTTATAAGTTCTGGTCTGAGTCCACAGTTTAGAGTTAGTATTTTGACAATATCCATTTAGAGTTTGAGCAGTTTGAGTAGAACAAATTAGTGACCACAGTAGTTGTCACTGATGCTGTCACATATTAGCTGCAATTGAAATGTGCAGAAAACATTTTTACCTGATAAGTTCAAATGCTGAAGTAATTGTTCAAGGGCTGAATTTCTCTTCCATTCTCTCATTGGATTGGTATAGAACCAAGCTTTGATTCATTGTCTGAGTACCATAATATGAATAATGCTTAATTGGAAGATATCAAAATTACATACCATTGGGTTTAAAACAAATACAATAAATATTATCAGGGGTATTGGTGACTATGTATAATGGAAATTTTTCTGCCATGAAATAAGCATATAAGCTCAATAAACCATATCACTGAGGTACAGATGTCAGCAAACCCAGAAAGATAAGGAGTCACTTTACTTTTGTAATTTTGGAGTCACAAGTGATTTACACAATCATTTGAGGAACAGGTTTTGAGAAGTGAAGGGAATTCTTGTGTTTTGCAGCTTTTCTTCAGCTTGAGTCATGAGCTGTTTTTCTACACTGCAGTGAAACATTCTGAATCACAAAAGTAAAAATTTAAAGCCTTATTTTTCTTAAAAAAATTAAAGTCTTATTAAGTTAAAGACTTGACTGCTATATTCTTCTTTTCTGTATTAATAATTAGGTTTTCAGGAGCTCATTGGCTCCTCCAGTGATGGATTATCTCATGGGGTTGTGAGGGATATCAGTGACAAGACTGACATGCAGATTGAAGGAAAGTTTGTAGGGAAATGGGAATATAAGCAGGGTTATTATCTGTTCAGACTTCAGGTAACCAACTAGCCTCAGGGCTGTCATGCACCGTATCTTTTGGAAGGTAGGGAAGAGATAGGTACCGTGGATTGAACCTGGGGTACCATGCATGCTCGGCAAAGGCTCTAGTGTTGAGCTCCATCCTCAGCCTTTTTTACAGTTTTAAAATAAAGCCTCACTGAATTGTCCGGGGTGCTTTTGAACTTGACATCCTTCTGCCTCAGCCTTCTCAGTGGCATTATACCTGTATATTATTTCCCATTTCCCTCAGAAGTAGAGGATTCCAGGGAAGATAATTTACTTGAGAGAATCAGACAACAGAAGTAGAGTAAAAACACAGAAAAGTAAAGGTGAGGGCGGAGGATTTAGCTCAGCGGCACCATGTCTGCCTTATAAGCACAAGGTCCTGAGTTCAATCCCAAGTACTAGAAGAAAAGAAAAGGTGTTGAAGGGAGTGTTGTCAGACTGGCTCATGCTGTAGACTACCTTACACCTTCAGTTAAATGTGGAAACACCTTAGACCACACAGTTCCGACTTACCCCACCTGAGGAAGGAGGATTGGGGCTGGAAATTACTCTGGGAAGATGATAGTAATCTCCCAGCACTCTCGACAGACAGAACAGCCCTTGTTGGAGGTCAAGGAAAGAAAGCACTGCAGACACAGGCAGCTGAAAATCAGAAAGCACACACACTGCCACATTTCTGGTAATTTCCTTATAGAACTGTTTATGGAAGGAGTTATACCTGGAAATGAAATACTTAGCTCAGTTAACACATAGTTTCAGTGCAAATTGCCTAACAATTCTCCAAAATGTTTATACAATTCACACACGAACCAAAATTATGTAAAAGGCCATCTTCATACCTGCCAAAACAAAGACTATTTTCTTTACAAAATTGTTCACTTTATCTTGAATAAAAATAGAAAAAAAATGCATAAAATGGTAGAAATTACTGAACCCAGAAGTTGCTTCACTAAGCCTGAATTTCTTAGAGCTTTCATTTTCAAAGGCCCAAAACAAAACTTTAAAAGAAAGAATTTTTAGTGAATGTGAGTGTCTCAAAACAGTAAATTTTGTAATAAAAAAATTTTAAAAGCACTTATCTATAAAAGGAATTAAACTTATGTTGAGAAAATATTTAATAAATAAAAAATGGAATCAATTGTATAAATTGGAGTTTTATATTATATATATAAGATATATATAATATATATATTTTATAAATTTTATGTAATTGGAGTTTGATTTTTATATGAATCATGTATATTTTTCCCTCTTATGAAATGGTGGTTGTAGTGCTGGTTAAAGGAGACAGTCAATTCTGTTGGGGAAAATGCAGACCTGGTATGTAATTAAAATAATTATTGTTCTCTTATCATGTAACACAAGCACTAAGAAGGGAAGAATTCCAGTGCACAGTGGCTAACCCACCGGAGTTCTGCTTCACCCAGAGGACTGAAAAAATTGAGTGGTATCTATGGTGACCCTCAAAAATACAGTAAATGTTGGGAATATTTGGTCATCTAGGAATGTGGAAGGCAAGAAATATCTTGAAAATATGACCTGTTATTCTGTAAGTAGCTAAGTCCAGAGCTATCAATAACCTGGGAAGTAGTGTGTTTCCAGAAAAACCAAATGGCTACAAACTTGAGAGATGTACTGAATTGGCATAGAGTTAGTGCTGCTGACATAATTTTTGTCATTTATCTTACAAATCTCTGTTTATCAAAAAACCTGAAAAAATGAGAATCAAGTCGTGTATTATACTGGTACAAACTCTCAGTGTTGAATGCGATGATGACGTGTAGACATAATGTAACAATGAAGAGCTGAATTTTTAAAATACCTGACCATCAATGAATAAACTTTGTAGCTACAGATGTAGTTATTTGTTTTTTCTAATTTATCGCTGAGTCCAGATTTTGTACTTGAGAGAAAAAGAAACAAAAACACATGAAAAGAAGTTTTTGAATGCCCTATTTATTTTATTCCAGTCTATTCTTTAAATAAACAAAATACATTTTTTCTCCATTAGATCAAAGTATAAGATTTCAAAGAGTTCAGAATAATGCTGCAGGTTTCACTTTGAATCCCCACAGTAAGGGTCCTATTTTCCCTTGCCCTCTGTCTTTTGAAAATAACTAAGTAAAATTTGCCCAAAGTCTTTATATAAATCAGAATGATCTAGGGGCCAATACCTTTCGCACTATTAAAATTTATCATATAATACCTTCCATACATATAACAATATATATTTTTGAAGT
Source organism: Petromus typicus (assembly GCA_004026965.1). Taxonomy (NCBI): domain Eukaryota; kingdom Metazoa; phylum Chordata; class Mammalia; order Rodentia; family Petromuridae; genus Petromus; species Petromus typicus. The sequence continues at coordinate 24,393 of PVIR01023785.1, forward strand.
TTGTTGTGTCATATACTTTCATTTGTAATAATATAGTATAGAATAACAGATGCATGTGATAATGTGTTGAGCTCTGACATCACCTTATAATATGAAGTCTTCAGCTTCATTACCATCTTATGGGGTTACTCTTTTGCGCTTATAAAAATTATAAAAATAAAATAGTAAACATTTTTATAAGTGCATATTTGCAGTGAATCATAGTTACACTCCTTGTGAGGAGTTGGTACATGTAGATAACACATCTTAACTCCTTTTTATGTCCATTCCTTTCCTCATTCTCACTCCTTCTATCTTTTGGTCTCATTTTTGTAAGACTTATTTCCCTTTTTTCTTATATCTATCTTTTATTATGCTTTTTATTTATATTTTGGGTTTCTCATATAAAAGAAATATTGACAGTGATACCAAACCTTGTGTGTGTGACTTATTTCACTTAGTATTATGGTGTCCAAGTGCATCCATTTTCCTACAAATAACTCAAATTTATCCTTCTTTACAGTTCATTAATACTCCATTGTGTATAAATACCATATATTTTTTAATCCCTTCATCTGCTGATGGACATATCAACTGCTTCAAGATCTAGCTAGTAGGGCTTATGCTGCTATAAACATGGCTATGCATGCACCATTGGCATACGTCTTCAACTCTTTGAGGAAGATACTTAGAAAGGGAACTGCTGGTCAAATGAAATTTCTATTTTTAGGGTTTTTTTAGGAATCTCAATAATGTTTTCCACAGTTGTACCAGTTTGTATTGCCGCCAACAATGTTAGAAGAGTTCCTTTTTTCCCAGCACCCTGGCCAGTATTTTGTATTGTTTTTGGCATATGTTTCATATTTCGATACCTATGTTTTATCCATCACTATTTTATTTTATCATCTCCAAAACTATATCCACTTCTGTCATTTTCCTCATATAAGCCCATTCTGATAATTCTGGATGTGTAGAAAAATAAGTTCTGTTTCGTGTTTAAATAAGTGGATTTGTATTATAGATCTTGTTTCTTTCCTTTCTTTTATACTGGTATATTTCTTCTATCTTATGTAGTTCTGGTAAATTGTTGGATGACTTTGTGATATGTCCTAGTATGCAGCCCTCATACTTTATCCATTCCTATAGTCAATGACTGGCTCTAGTGTCTCTATTTTAAAATCTTCGTATAAACATAATTTGCTTCTTGATTGTCCCTGAGTTCGCTGTGTGTATGTAGTAGGAGTTGGAACGCTGAGACCACAACTGTAGGCTGCCCTCCAGGCTGGCTGCCTAACCTACCATTCCAGCACAAGATGAGGGCTTCAGTTCGAGACAAAGGATACATTTCACCTTAGCTACCTCATTTGGGAATGGAATGGATCTAGCAGAAGACCTCATTTTATTTTTTATTTCTCCTTGTAAGGTTGTACATTCTCTGAGTTTCCCTTTTCACAGATTTTTCTCTTCAAGATTAAAAAAGACAGTCAAGACTGGCAGCAAAGTATAGCCTCTCTGGAACCTGGAATCCAGACACAAACTGGATGTGTTCCAGAAAACAAACTGGTGAAGAGACCAGCAGCAGCAGTACATGTTTGGGAATTAGGAAGGATCTGACAGGGAAACTAGGAACCCGAGAGAAGCTGGAAAAGCAGCGCACAATTCAGAGCAAAGAACAAAACAGGTGAAAAAGGGAATCCCAGCTCACAGCGAGGTCACCTGTCTCCACTGTCACAAGGTCATCCCAGAAAAGGTCAGCAGCTTTAGGAAGAAACTGAGCAGACCAATTGTATCTAGCCCAGGAACAGTGTTGTTATCTACAAAAGCAGAGGGGATTTTACTCTAGAAAGCAATTCCTTCTGCGTGGCAGACTAGAGCTGCAGAAAAAATCGAGTGAACCACTTGTCATATCTGAGAATGTTTAATTAGGACCATGTGTAATTAGTTGTTTAAGACTGAGGTACAAAAACTATCCTCTAAGTGTATGTATTTCAAGGTTTTTGATATCATCCATATGGTCAGTGGGAAAGGTAGGCCAGGATTCAACATTCACACACAAAATTGTGAGTCTGATAATAGATTTTAGTAGTGACCCACTGTCCTCCCTCATATCTGCTGGATTCTGGTTCTGTGGATCTTAGCAAGAAACTATTTATTCAAAAACATGGAACATTTTTTTAAACTCATTTTTTTCCTCATTGGTGGGAGGGGGAGTGTTTTATTTTGTCCTTTTTAAAATTGTTTTACTTTTTCCTCATTTATTCTTTTTTTTTTTTTTTTTTTTT
>PVIR01023786.1:0-26099 GCA_004026965.1 Petromus typicus
CTCAGGCACCATAGAGACTGGCAACTTTTCAAGTGCTTATTTGGCTGAAATGTCTACACACTTCTTTTGCCCATTTTCTAACATTCTGACCCCTGCCTAACTGTAAAGCAGCTCAAATCACTATGCCTAAAGTCATCCGGGGGACCCGTCCCTCCCCCAGCTGACCCCACTTTAATGAGTACCCCCACCGTCCTTCCTTTGCGTCACCCTTGACCTCGTCCTTCCTCTGATCCCACATCTGACCCTCACAGCCTATTTCAGCCTCCCGCTGAGACCCTCCAGCTTCACCCACTGCTCCCATGGTGCTTCCTCCTGCCTGTTGACAGCAGCAGAGGGATCTTTTTAGGTAATGCTCAGGTGAGCCACTCCTCTGCCTCCAGATACCTTCCATTCCAGGCAGAGTGGAAGCTGAAGTCCCTCCCACGGCCCGCAAGTGGCCACCACATCTACCCCGACACATCCTTCTGCCCCAGCCTCGCCTGCTCTCCCCGCGCTTGCCTCTGGCAACATGGCCACGGTATGTTGCCTGCACATGCCAAAGGCTTTCTCACAGCAAGGCCTGTGCCTACTGCTCCTCCCTGAAGGACACCCAGTCCATATCTGGATTGTGACTATCTCTAGGTCTCTTCAACATCCACAGATGCTGAAGGAGCTCCCACTACACAGTAAGAACCAGGCCACAGAAACGTTCTGAATGCTCTGCACAAACACGCCTCACAGTTCATCTTAGTTAGTGTGATCTCTAGACTTCATTTGGGTGAAACGAGTCAGACACAAAAGCTTGGCCATTACATGATTTCTCTTACATGAGAAACTCATATTATAAATAAAGAGTAAAATAGGTAATAGGAAGTAGGAGACAACTTTCTCAAATGGGAATGGGACCTACGGATGGGAGAGAAAGGAGATTTAAAAAAGGAATTCAGATGAGATATACATGCACCAACCCCCAAAAGGAATCAGTTGGTACTGCAAGCAAGTACTCATTTTTAAAAATGTGAATAAATGTTAAACAAAAAAAAAGATAAGAGTTCCCATTTCACTTTTCTTTTTTGTGGTACCTGGGATCAAACTCACAGGCGGTGGTGCCACTGAGCTAAAAATCCTTGGCCCATTTTACCTTTTCTCAATAAAAGTTTGCCTAGTCACACATGGTGACAAGCTGTCTGCAGTCCTAGTGACTTACAAGACAATAGCAAGAACAGCACTTAAACCTAGGAATTTATGATCAGCCTGGTCAACACGGTGAAACCCTGCCTCAAAAAAAAAGTCTGCTTAGAGTAATATGCAGTGAGAAAAGGGACAAACTCCTGGGAGATGCTATCACATGAGGAAACCACCTTACAAAGTAATAAAAGCCAAACATAAGAAAATACATAGTGTGTATGGTTCTGTTCATATGAAAATTTCCAGAAAAAGTGGAATCTATAGAGACAGAAAGAAGTTCAGTGGCTGCCTGCAACTGGAGAAGAAAACCAGACTGACCGTGGGTATGAGATATTCTAACACTGGGTCACAGTAAGCGATGCACGGCTCCGTAAGGGATGAAACCCCTGGATAGAGTATGTATAGTGGGTGATTTTATGGCACATGAATTAGTTCAATAAAGCTGTTTCGAAAAAAAAGAAAACTTCTGTCTGTAACAGTTGGAAGGTAAGTAGGCTTTTTTAGCACAGGGTGTGATCAAAAAATAGGGTAAATGCTTAGTTCTCATTGTTTTAAAATACAGAAAGGACACAAAGTCATTAATACCCCTTGACACACTCCCTCCCATTTCAAACACACTATCCCCCTACTCTTGTCATCATCTGAATCGGCCTCAAGGGGTGATTGTGTCTTTAGTTGTGTCAACATGGCTGCCTTGATGTCCCAAACAGGTTCAGAATATTTACCTTTCGTGGTCATTTTTAAATTTTCTTTAGTTTTCTGAGGCAGGGTCTCGCTTTGTAGCTCAGGCTGGCCTTGAACTCACTATGTAACCCAGGCAGGCCTCAAATTCTTTGCAATCTTCCTCTGCCTCTCCCTCTTCTGGGATTACAGGTGTGACCCACCATGTCTGGCACTGTGATATGTGGTACCGGGGCTTGAACTTGGAACCCTGCGCTTGCCAGGCAGAAGGCAGAACCACTGAGCTAAATCCCCAGCCACTTTCGTGGTTATTTTGAGTTTAGGAAAGAGCCAGAAGTCATGCAGGAAAGACATACTGTAATGTTTTAATAAGCCCACCTTCCCACTGGATGGCAGTCAGCAGCAATATTCACCACACTTTTGAGAATGCCCTATGAAGACTTTCACAACAGAGGACATCCACAGCTGTCAGAAAATGTAAGAACAATCGAATAAGTATGTCCACAGGAAGGGGGACTATTTGGAAGGGAATTAATAACAATGTGTCTTTTACTGTACTAATTTTTTAAAAAAACATTCACTGTGTATTTTGACCACACCTGATACATACTGTTTAAGGACCAACACGTCAGCCTTCAAAGGAAATGCAATACTACCTACCTCAAGAGCAATGCAGTGGTCCCACCTGGGTTTCAGAGAACCATGAAAATGGGCTAAGAGTAAGCTAAATGGCACAAAAGATGGAAGTCATTTTCTACATGACCACTCCAAGCTAGTGACTAAGGCAGACGTGAATGTGTACACCCACTCACTGCCCAATCCCACACTTAAAAATCCTTTAAAAGCTTTACCCAGAGAATATTTCTGGCCAGCTGAGTAGACTACACAGCAGTTCCTCCCCAATCCAACAACTGGGACATCAACTTCCGGCCACACAAGGGCGGACAGCTCAGCCCAGCCAGCTCACCTGGAATGGTATGCACTTCATCGAGGATCATGAGGCCCCACTCCTGGGTTTTGAGCCACTCCATGACTCGCTCAGCCTCCCAGGACCTTTTGGTGGTGTGGCCCAGCATGGAGTAAGTGCTGATTGCAATAGAGCAGCCTATGGGCTTGTCCTTGGCATCCGAGGTGAAGCGGCAGATCTGGCTGTCATCGATGGTGGACCACATCTTGAACTGGGCTTTCCACTGTTCCACAGACACAGCTGAGTTGCCAAGCACCAGACAGCGTTTTCTGACAGTGCACGCAGCAGTCACACCAACCAAAGACTTTCCAGCACCTATGAGAAACCAATGGATGATCCTACCATAGGCCAGGTTGAAACAAAGGATGGAAAAGGTAGAATGACTCAGTCCTGGAACCCTGGGAAATTTCTCATACCAGCCCTCACAGCCAATTTGCAAGGCATTTACTGCTGTAGCCTGCTTTAAGGAAACATAAAGACCAAACGATCACTTCCCACACATGTAAGCATCACTGGGTGCGGGCTCTTCGGGCCCTTCGGATCCTGTGTTAAGTGATGAAATCTCAAGACCAGCCAGTGAAAGGAGAAACCCTATTGCCCACACTGTACAGATAGGAAAAGAAGAGCCAAAACCTAGGCAGCTTTGGTGGTACACACCTGTAATTCCAGCACTCTGGGAGTTTAACAAGACCCTGTCTCAAAATAAACAAATAAAAGAGCTGAGAGTGTAACTCAGTGCAAAGGCCCTGGGTTCAATCCCTAGTACTGAAAAACAAAAAGAAAACCACTTTGCCAGGGGCTATCAGACACTGGTGCAGGACGCAGCATACAAAGCAGCCATCTTACAAAGGACTCAGCAAGTGACAGCCATCAATTATTACACAGGAAACAGGCTCAGAACACACTAAGTGTGCACACTACTTCAGACGGAGAAGATAAAAATTTCAGGACCTTCCAAGTTTACTACTGGACCTAAAGACGATAAAAATCAAACTAATCCTTCTATCATCTCCTCTATTAACATAAACATAACCCATGAAGCTTACAAACAACAACAACAAGCTGGGCATGATGGCACAACACATGGAATCCAGGCACTTGGAAGGCTGAGGCAAGAGGATCGAAGCAAGTACAAGGCCAGCCTGGTTACACAATAAGTTCAAGGCCACCCTGAAAAGCATAACAAGACCTTGTCAAAAAAAATAAATAAATAAAAACCAAGAAGCTGAAGGCAGAGACCCATCCTTGGAGACTGCCTAGAGTAGGCCACCGAGATGAGGATGTTGTGGCCACAAGCTGAGAACCTAGACAAGGACCTAACAATACTTAGGACAAGTTGGGTAGAAAAAGTATCATAGAGGTTCTTCCCATCCTTGTCCTCGTATATCATCGCAAGCCATCAACGTACAAGCAAGGGAGCCTTATAAGACTCAGCAGGCTTCTTAGCCAATCTGATTACCACTAGTCTCTCCCCAGCTGAATGAGCTCCTGTGCTCACAGGACCTAGGCCAGTGATGGCAAACCTGTTAGAGCTTTCAATGATACAAACAGCCCACTGCAGCATGCACGACATAGGTTTGTCACCACAGGCCAGAGCTGAGGCTTCACACAGGGAGCACTCAGTAACACACCCATGTAATCCCAGCACTCAGGACGTTGAAGCAGGATTACAAGTTTAAGGCTAGCTTGGGCTATGCTGTAAGACTCTCAAACACATGTATGCAGGCACACGTGTGCAAACGCGCAAAGTCATGTATCAAGAGCAAGAGACAGTTGGCAAATCAAATACAGCAACCTGGCCACCTCTTCACTCAGGCTCCACTCACCACAGGGAAGCACAATGACGCCTGAACGCGCACGTCCATTCCCAAACATCTTCCGCAGACTCTTCTCCTGATAGGGCCTGAGCACAGCTGTGGGTTTCAGGTCAATGTTGATATCAGGGTTGACAGAATCGTTCCGGAAATCATATTCTGCCAACAAAGGGTATTCCAGATGGATGCAACGTTTCTGCAGTTCTTCAATCATTTCCTGGGAAGATGGGCAACATGAAGGAAGTTCCATAATCTTGTTAACTCCAAAGTATGCTCAAAAACAATGTGTTCTCTACTAATGGTCAAAAACTGCTGCATTTTATTTAGACAAATTCAATTTCTGATCTTGCTCACTGACAAGATAAAAGCACAGAAAAGTAACCTAAACCAGCAACACTCAAAATGAGTTCTAATCAGAACCAAAGTGGACCCTCAGACACCGTCTTTCAAATCTCCTTAGGAAGTTGTGCAGATGGGCCTCCCAGCCCGAGGCAGGCACTGTATCTCCATCAAGAGGACTGATGGCCACCAGGTGCGACTATCATAGACAGGACCCTCCCCATTGGACACAGATTAGAGAGAGAAGTGGCTCAAAACAAGACTGGCTTCTGACATCTGCTTAGGAGAGGAACCAGGAGGATACATTCACTTACCTGTTTGACTTCAAAGGATACTGTCTGTGTCTCTTCTTCTTCCTCCTCATCCTTGTCCATTTGCTCATAAAAGTCAAACAGGTCCATGGGAATGTCAGTCTTGCTCTGGGAGTCTGTTACCCGGGAAGTGGAAGGTCCACTACTGCCCTCTGCAGTCTTAGATATCTGTAGGGGAAAAGCAGGATTCTGGACCTGCCCACACTGAACTTTCTTGTTATTAAGCAAGAACTCAAGTTGCAAGAAGAAAACAGTGCGCAACTAGTTGGTCAGTCTTGGAAAAACAGACCCAACTCCCTAAACACCCAGCCTCCCTGCCAGGTGACCCAGGAGCCCACGCACAGCAGATTTGCTTGTGAAAGTCTCTGTGATGAGTTCAGTGGCCTCCCCTTCAGCATTCCTCAGGCGGCATTCCCGGATCACCGGGTCTTGAAGAAGATGTTGGATGACATCGGGATGGGAACTTTCAACAAAGTACCTATAAGCAAGGAAGGAAGGCACTCCCTACAGACCAGCACACCTTTTCCAGAATATTCTAACAATAATTTGATTCAACGGTCTAGAATTAGTGTCCTCATGACCCATCTATTCTCTCATACCTTGTGTCAAATTGGAGCTGTAAGCTGCTAGTCCTAAAATAACACGACAGTTATGGGCAAATATGTACTGTAGATCAAGTCAGCAGATGTCTGAGGCCCAGTTCTGAGACTAATGAGAACACAATGGCTGGTGAGCCTGTCTCGTTTGGGCCATATCTCGGTTCCTTTTATCTGTGCTTCAGGAGAGTGAGGTGTTAGTGCAGAGCAGATAGTCCCTGAATATCAGCTCCTGCACACAGCCTTTCCTCCCTCCTGGTGTGCAGAGGCTGAAAATACTGTAGCATAAGCCTGCCATGGAATCTCTTACCTGTTGTGCTTCAGGACCAGCTTGACTTTTCCATAGCTGACAGTACACAACTGTAAGGAGATAACACCAAACAGGCAAAATCAGCAACGAGCAGTTCACTTATAAACCTTGCTATTGGTCACATTTTACCATCCACCAACCAAGTGAAAAGCTGAATTTACTTTAGGAAAACCCAATGCACAAATCTAAAGCAGTTAATTCTGCCGAAATGAAGGCTTTTCATGGATTAGGGTGGCGGTACTGTTGTTTTTCAAGACAGGGTTTCACTATGTAGTTCAGGCTGGCCTTCAATCCACTATATAGTCCAAGCTGACCTCAATCTTGGGGCGACCCTCCTGCTACAGTCTTCTGAGTGCTAGGATTATAGGCATGTGCCACCATTGCTGGCCAGCTTGTTTCTTTCTTTTTTTTTTTTTTAAATCTTTATTGGTACATTACATATATGCATCATGATTGCACTCCATAATGAGGATTTGTACCAGTATAAGGTACAACTTAATTCTCATTTTTTCCCATAGCCCTACCCACCCTACCACCCCCCCATATACATAAAATTTGTTTCCTTACTTTTTTGTTATTGGCCAGCTTGTTTCTTGAACACATAAGTTTCCTCCTGTCTGGCTATTTCTCATGACTATCTCTTAACATATAAACACTGCTTAAAATGTTTAAGCAATGTGTTTCCCGTTTCCCTCTCACACCCATACCCCCCCACTCCTAACCCTGAGGTTCCTCCTGTCACTCTCTTGCCACTGCAGCAGCCAGTACACAGCATGCAAACTGCGTGCTTAGTAATTACAGCATATGTAAAATGCAAAGCTTGTTGGCTTTCCTACCTATTTCTTATTTGCCCAATTATAGTGTAAGCACCCCAAATGGTAGGGAATACAGCTTAAATCCTCCCAGGTTCCTATCAGTCTTCAGGAAGGAATTTAGAAGAGGTGATGAGGTAGCTATGAAAACTCAGAGCTGCCCCTATTACGCTGCACTGTTACGCCAATACCATATCCCTGTAGACAGCTCCCAACCAAGACCAAACCTTGCCTACATGCCAGTACAGACCCATTCCAAGCGCAGTGCCTTCTCCCTAGGGACCTTTTCACATCACAAAGAAAAACAAAGCAAACAAACAAAAAACCTCTCTCTAAGACTTCTGTTAGTTTCTCTAAGATTAAGTGCCCATGGCACACTGGAGCCACTTGACTTGTGGTCTGTACCAGACTCCTCTGATATCAGCCAAGGACAAAAAAGTCTCTGACCATCTCTTCTGAGCAGCATTCACACGTTTACCTGTGGTTCTCATGAAACCTTTCTACTTCAACATGTTAAGTTCCTTTTTACTTTCCCTAATGAACTCACTGACTATGGTTCTCATGCAGATATTTAACCCAGATTTAGTCCACTACCTTCATTGGTCAGCTCAGGCTGCAATAAGAAGACTCTACCTAGACTGGGTGGTTTAAACAACATTTTCTCAGAGTTTTGTAGGCTGAAAGGAAGTTCACCATCAAGGCACCAGTTGATCCAGTTTCCAGTGACAGCTCTATACCTGGCTTGTAGATCACCACTTTCTTACTGTTTACTGACAGGACAGGAGAGATACAGCTCTCTGATGTCTCATGACGAGCACTTATCCTACTGGATGGGACTCAAACTTAGACCTCTCTCTTTGACCTCGTCTTATCAAAGAGAGTTCACAGAGGGTTAGGGTTCCAACATAAAAATTTTGGAAGAACACAATCCAGTCTACAACAGCACCCATTCGGGGCTGTGTTCCCAGATAATCCAGCAGAATGAGTCTGAATTAGAACTCCTACCATTTTAGTGCCCATATCTGGGAGCAGCTCAACAAATGTACAGCCCTGACCAGAACACAATGTTGGATCCAGATGCACAGCACTTAAGGTGATCAGTGATTATGCTTCCCACAGGAGATATGATTGGCACAATTCCATGGCTGTCAATGGATAACAACACATACTTCCTATACCCACTATTACTACCTTTCCAAGCCAAGTACAATTGCTAGTCGTGGTTTCCACTTGCCTTAATAAACTGAAGAATTCCGTCAGGGACTCCAGTCTTGCTGAGTTTCCTGAGGTACTCAGTGATGTCACTGGTTTGTAGCCCAACGCTGACAGCCGCATACAGGGAGTAGGCAGTTAGTTTGTATTCATGCACATGGGTTGGTCGGCACACTGGCTCCGCAATAGCCACCAGGAAGTCCTGAGCATATTTATAAACTGGAGAGAAGGCTTCCAAAAAGATGTGTCCATCAGGGGCCTCACAAACACCAAATGGATAAAGCACACAGAAAACTAATTAGCTACAGTGACTATTAGGTACTTTCCTTTATCATTATCCAGAAAGGATAAGCTGCCCGACATCAGCGATATTTTTGCAACTAGTTCATTAGACAACTATGGATTTTGTTATTTGATATAGAATAAAGGAAAAACGGAAAAAAAAAAAAAAGGTTTCCAAAGTAGAATCCAATTCCCACTCATCTTCAAGGAAAATCTTCCCCACTTTATGGAGGATGTTCAAATTATTTTTTGTCTACAACTGGGTGTAGAACAGGCTACATTAATTGGAAAATAATGTTACATAATAAGTGCAGCTAAAAATTCTTCTCATGGGCAGAGCTACAGAAGTGGTGGGAGTAAAAGAAAAAAATCTGACGAGAAAAAGTCCAGATCCAACAGCACCTGTCTGCATGACTGTTCAAACCTGTGTATGTCAAAGCTGTGTCTCCCAACTGGTTTCACAGGGCAGTATTACCCATTATTAGGACTGTGAGAATGCCCAAGATTTAACCGGACTTTCCAGGGTGCTTACCACCCAGAGGGGCCGGGAAGAATGGTCGTCCTTCAGGGGCATCTGCAGCCTGTAGTCTTTGGCTCCATACTCATCCACTTTGGTGCCAGCCTCATCCACCTGTTTCCCAGCCGCTGAGGGCACCGCCTCATGAGAGTCGTTCCCAGGGGCATCATCTTCATCTTCCTCCTCATACTCATAGTGTCGTTTCTTGGACTTTTTCTTGTCTGCAGATACAGACACAGAATTGAGCCCGGCAGCAGCCTAGGAAACCTCGGCAATGCACCGTGGCATCTCGCAGGAACCGGGCAGTAGCCGCATTCCACTTGCGCCACGAGATTCTAGGCATTTGCATTCCGCAGGCACCGAGTCCTTCAACTGCACCCCACCCCACCCAATTCGCAGGGTGGCGCCCCCGTCCAACATTTCCCTCGTCCAAGCAAGCAGCCTGCGGACTGGGTTGCGAAGGGGGATCTACCCCGGCAGCTCTGACACAGAATCAGGGCTGTCGGGTTAGGAAAGCCACAGAGCGCCCGCGACCCCTCTCACCACGGTCCGCTCGGTCTCTTTTGCCCATGGCAGGGGTGACAGGATACAAGGAAGGAAGAAAACCACTCTAGCCCACCACTACACCGATTCTCTGCGGGAACTTCCGATTCACACCGGATGTTCAACACGCATCAGAAGTCCCGCCCCGATTCCGGAGCGGAAGGGGCGGGACAACGACGCAAAGATCTTGCTTTTCCGGTGGGCGGGGACTCGCCTGATCCTCATTCTACTGGGTATTTGTTGAGTTCCTGTGTTAGCAGTTATGGGGGCTTTTTTGTGGGCGAGGTAGGACGTTCAACAAGTTAAAATCTTGTTTTCTTGGAACTTATTTCTAAAAGAGGGAGATAGGCATAAATAAATGCGGTGGTTAGTGCTTTGAGGTAGAATAAAACAACAGTTATTCTAAATAGATCCTGGAATACTCTTAAAGTGAGATGATTTGGGCAAAGACCCGAAGAAGGGAAGACAGTGCCCTCCTTGTGTAGAGCACAAAGGAGAGCCGAATATGGAACAGGGTACTGATGCAGAGCAGTGCTTCCCAAAGCGGCGTCCTCAGCTCACAATGACATCTTATCGAAACTGGTTACGACTGATTAGAAAGACTACTGCCGAGTGACCGACCCCATTCCACACCAAGGTGGGCCCACCAGTCTTGCCTTCCTTCAGATTCTGATGCCAAGTTTGAGGACTGATGTAGCTAGCGCTTTGTGGGCCATGGCTTTGGGTTTTATTATGAAACAGGAAACCACTGAAGAGTTTTAAGAAGAAAAAAGAAAAAGACAACCTGACTTAGTGTACAAGACTACTCTACACCTGCTCCCATGTTGTACACACTGGCAAGTTCTAGGGCAGTTATTGAAGAAGCCCTGTTGAGAAACCCCTGAGGCTTTGCCAGGGAAGCAGGAATGAAAACTTAATTTATGGTAAGCAATTAAGCAGAATAAAGAGTAACTAGGGCCTGGGGATTTTAGCTCAGTAGTTCTGGCGCCTGTCTTGCAAGCTCAATGGCTCGGTTGGATCCCCAGTAACCACATACAACGATACTGGGCCTGGTGACCCACGGCCACCAGCAATAAGTATCACATACCACGGTGCCAGGCGTGGGGGTTTATGCCTGTTATCCCAGCACTCAGGAGGCAGAGGCAGGAGGATTGATGTGCTATGAGTTTGAGGCTACGCTCAGGGCCAGCCTGAACTACAAAGCAAGACCCTGTCTCAAAAAAAAAAAAAAGAGTAACTATAAAAATGTATCTTCGGAGAGGTAGTTTTGGATAAAGGTTTTGAACATTTGAAATGTGAGCGACTGTCTTAGCTTGCATGGTTTTCCATAATAAATTATCATAACTTGCATGGCTTAAACAGTAAAAACTGATTTCTTACAGCCCCAGAAGCTAGGAAGTCCAATAATAAGGTTGTGCAGGATATGTTCCTGGACTTTCTGGTTGGCAGACAGCCACCTTCCTGCTGTGTCCTCAGATGATGTCTTTTCTCATAAGAACACTAGTTCTGGTTTAGGTCCCCACATTTACTACTGCTTTCAACCTTTATCACTATTTGCAGGTCTCATTTTCAAATACAGTCTCACTGAGAGCTCTCAATATATGAATTTTAGGGAGGATGCAATTCAATCCACAGAAGCACCCTACTAAACAAATGGAAGTGTTAAAAAGACGTTGAGAGCCCGGAGATTTGGTTCAGTGGTGACACTGTCTGCTTGTATAAGGCAGAGCTTCAAGTCTGCCTAGGGCAAGTGAACCGTGTGCCTGTCTCCTGAGCGCAAAGGTTGAGACTCTGTCTCTCTGCAGACTCGGAGACCCTTAGGGGCTTGAGCACACTCACTCCCATATGTTGCACCTTGTCAGCAGCCATGTTGACAGCTCCACCCCTCTTGTCTCTCACCCATGGCCTCACCTTCCCCCATAGCTAATGCCGTATAGACCACCCACTCACAAAGTTCTCTTATTGGGCAAAGCTCTAGGTCAAACCTATAGACCCTCCTTTTCTCCTAGCCTTCACCCCGCCCTGTGACCTTTTGCTATATATGTGACACTTAAGCCTGAATAAATCGGAAGTTCCAGAAACATTCCCCAGGGTCTGTGGTTGACTCTGTGCCTCACCCTTTCCGGCCCAGAAAACCTCACATAGACAACAACCAACACTTGGAAGCGCAAGGTCATGAGTTTGATCTTTGATACTACAAAAAAAAAAAAAAAAAAACAAGTTGGATATGAGAAGTTCAGAGACCTATAAATATAAGCTTAGGGATGGTCAACATGTTTATGGTAGTAGAGCTGTAGAACTCATAGACATTACCTAGGGAATGAACGTAGGTACAGAAAAACCTCAAGGGCTGAAGGTGTTTCACAGTGAACAGGCTGAAAGTGAAGGAAATGTGGGCAAAATCAGACAAGTAACCGTAAGATACTAAAACCCAGAGTCATGGGATAGTCCTGATTTCATTCTGAAGTGGAGGAAGTGACCAGCTATGCTGCTACTGATCAGATGAACAGGGTGAAGACAGACTCAGCTAAGATAATTTTCAGTTGAATGACTTTAGTAAACTGAAGGATTGTTGGTTCCTGGCCCAGATAAATTTCACTTGATGGGCCGGGGAGTTAGCTCAGTGGTTCCGGAGCCTGTTTTGCAAGCGCAAGGACCCGGGTTTGATTCCCCGGTAACCACATACCATCCTGGGTGTGGAGACTCACGCCCAGCAGCAACCAGTACCACATACCACAGTGCCAGGCGCAGTGGCTCACGCCTGTCATCCCAGCACTCGGGAGGTAGGGATTTACAGCCAATTATTTGATCAGGCCTCATGGTTAATTTTATGTCAACTCTGCTGTGCTGTGGAGGCTAGATGTTGGGTCAAACACCAGTTCAGATGTTGGTGTAAAGGTATTATTAAGATATGATTATTGACATTTACAGTTAGTAGACTTTAAAGCACATTATCCTCAATAATGAGAGTGAGTCTCGTCTAATGAAATGAAGGCCTGAAACAAAGACAAGCCTCTCAGGGGAAAAGGAATTTGCTTCCAGATGGCAGCATGGAATTTTCACCTGTGTCCAGTCTTTAGCGTGCAACCTTTTCCAGAGTTCCCGACTTGCTAGCTCCCACAACTGTGTAAACCAGTTCCTTAAACTATATCTCACTGTATGTGCGGATAAACACCGGCAATACCAGCTACTCAGGAGGCTGAGGCAAAAGGATTGCAAGTTTGAGACCTCCCTGGGCAACTTAGCAAGACCTTATCTCAAAAAATAAAAAGGGACACCTGCCTTGAAAGCACAAGGTCCTGAGACTGATCCCAGGAGGTGGAGGTGGGGGGATAAAAATAAAAAGGGCTGGAATTGTACAGCTCAGTAGCTCTGTGACCCTGGATTCAATCACCAGTGCTTGCTTTCTCACTGTCAGTGAGAAATAACTTACCTGGGGGAAGGGGTGTCTATGTCCCTAAAGAACACTGACTAACGTAGATTTTGGTACAGGAAGTAAGGTGCTACTGTTACAAGTAAAAGTGGTTTAGAACTGGGAAATGGCTAGAGGTGGCAAGAATTTTGAGATGCGTGATAGAAAGTCTCACTGTCTTGAAGATTATTAATAGAAACATAGAAAGTTATGGTTTCAGATGACCCCCCCAGGGGCCTCATATACTCATAGGTGGGGCTTCTGGATGGTGATTGGGTGAGGGGGCTTATGGCTGACTTGCTGTTGGGAGGCTGAGGCCAGCCTAGGACCTGGCTTAGTCTGACTCAGAAAGGTTTATCTCCTTCCCCTCTTCTTGACTCCTTGCTTCCAGGCTACCCTAAGGTGCCCAGCTTTGCTCCACCCAGACCCTCTCATAGAGCCATTTCTGCTCAAAGTCAGCCCATCATGCAAGGACTGAAACTTCTAAAATTAAGCCTTTCCTCCTGTAAGTCCTGAGTGTCAGGTATTGGGTTCCAGTGAAAGGAAAATGACTAAGACAGACCTGATTACTACAGAAGTTGGGCTGTTGCTCTGAAAATACCTCAACATGTGGTTCAGATGCATTTGGAGCTTTTTCGAGGGAGGATTTTGGAAAGGAAGTGGAGCTTGATGTGAAAATCTGGTTTGAGGTTAGAAGACCAGAATGTCAGTAAGAAGATAGGCAGTAAAGAGCAGGCTCAGGAGGTTTCAGCCGGGACCAAGGACTCCACTGGCAGTGAGCCCCCAGACCCTCTGTGCTATCTTCCAGCTGAAACATCTGTCCACATTTTGCTCCTGTCCTGAGACTTTGGGGGAGACTGATACTACAGGCAGCGACTAACAGATCTGGCGGAGGAAATCTCAAGGCAGCCCAGTGATCAAGGCATAGAAAATGTGCTCAGGGGAAAACAGTAAGGATATGTCTGACTTTTTCCAAGAGATTAGATGTGTTTTATAGATCCAGTCAACCATCTCAGTAGATAGCCTGACAATTCAGACTAAAGGAGACAGGGATGGGATGAAGTGAGGGACTTTGTGGGCTTCTAGGAACCCAAGGCAGGAAGGTATGGCAGGGCTCCACACCTGTGAATTTGAGTTCCCTTCAAGAACAAGGGAAGAAAGACTCAAGGCAGCTGAGGCCGGCAGGGCTGCTTCTTCCAGCACAGGCAGGAAGGAGCAGGTCTAGGCTGTGAACCTGTCCACTGCATCCTTGGACACCTTCTCAGTTCAGCAAGGACAGCCACAGTCCTGGTGAGCCCTGGGAACAGAACAGAGAGCTGATAAGGACTGACCTCAAGCTTTAACTTCCAATCACATTTTCCCTGCTAGGTTGCAGAATGCTTTGGACCTCCAAGCCCTTTCCTTTCCCGTTTCTCCCTTCCAGATGGCAACGTCTATGTTCTTCCTGTCCCAGTACTGTAACGTGGAAGCAGATACCTTGTCTGGGTTCACAGGTTCACAGGTTTGGAAAGTTCATTTCTCCAAGATGAATCATACTCAGGCCCCATGTGGATGAGGATGATTTAGATGGTGTCTGGATGATATTGTACTCAGAGTTGATGCTTCAATGAGTTTGGGGATGCTGAGATGGGATGAACATATTTTGCATGCAGGGAGGATATGAAGTGTTAGGGGCCAAAAGACAGACTACTATGGGCTGAATGTTCCTGCCTACTCCACAAAGGTGTTTTGAAGCCCTAACTACTAGTACCTCAGAATGTGACCTTATTTGGGAACAAGGTCTCTCTAGAGGTAATGAGGTCATTAGGGTGGACCCTACTTTAATGATTAGTGTTCTTATTAAGAGGCAAACACATACGAAGGGATAGACACACAGACAGAAGAACACCATGCAATGATAGTATAGTGATGCTACCACAAGCCAACAATGCGAGGACCTACCAGAAGTTGCAAAAGACAAGGAAAAGTTTCTCCACAAGTATCAGAGGGAGTACAGCCCTAACAATGTCTTGATTTGGGATTTCTAGACTCCAGAAGAACAACCAATGCAACAACCAATTTGTTACAACTGAATTAGTCTGTGGTTCGTTGTTATTCCATGATGGGATGTTTAGCTCTACAGGATCTTGCTGCATAGTTCAGGCTGGGCTTTAACTTGCTATGTAGCCCTGGGTGACCTGGAACTCCCAGCAATCCCCCTGCCTGAGCCTCCCAAGAGCTGGGATTACAGGTGTGAGCCACTGCGCCCAACAGGATTCATTCTTATATGTTAAAACTGCAGAACACACAGATTCTGAGGCTTGATTTGCATTAGTAGCCCTCATATTAAATTATTAATGTAAGTTATCTCCAATACCATAAGAGATGATTCCACATACTCAGTAAGTAAGACGGCAGGCTTTGTGTTTGTTTTTATCACCACAAAGTTCTGAGCAGGTAACCAGTACATTCATACAAGGATGTACCAGAGCAAGTTGGGTAGAACATTGTAAAATTAGATACAGGAGAAATCTGGTTTAGTTTCTGTATTTCCAGGTTCATTCATGCTTGGTCTTCTAGAGTGATCAACTCAAGAGAGTTGCAAGAGAGGACTCAAGCAAGAGAGGACATCTGTCAAAGTGCTAAAGAGAACAAATACCTGCCTGGGCAGGTTGTTGCAGACCTGTAATCTCATTAATCAGGAGGTTGAGCAGGAAGACTACTGTGAGCTCAGAGCCAGCCTAGGGTACATAGTGAGTTCAGGACCAGCCAGATCTATGTAGTAAGATCTTGTCCCCAAAACAAAAACAACAAATATCTGTACAAACCAATCACAGTGGAAATAAATATCAGCTTTATTAACACTCAAAGTGCCATTCATTTATATTCGTTCCATAGTCCAGAAGGTTACTTAGAGTAAGCCTTTGCACCACAATCTTTCAAAAAAAATGAACATGTAAGAAAAAGCAATTTTCATTGTGCTAATTATTGCAAGCCTTCATGCATGATAAATCTAAACAAAAGATGAGTCCCAACAATATACAAATTTCCATATAAACAAAGTCATTGATCACTAACAAAATATAAACATGGTTTCTTTTTATATTAGATTTTTTAAAAAAGCTAATATTTAACAGCAAAACAAAACAAAACAAAACAACAACAACAACAAAAACAAACTCCAAGTACATAGAAATTATAAAACTCAGGAATTTTATACATTTTTACAAGCATAATTTTGAATGAACAACACAAACTCAAAATGTGCATGAAATGTGGCACATACCACACTGTCTGGCTTCTTGTAGGTTCTAGACACACTGGTTCCTTTTAACAAGTGACATTCAACTTCAACAGTGGACTTTATTCCTAACACAAGTAATTTTACGAGGTTATCGCATATTAAAATAAGGGTTTCTTTAAATACAGTAACACTGTCAGATTGGAAACCTAATTTCTAATTCTTTTTCCACCAGTTCCTTAAAACACAGTACAATATAACAGACACAAGAATGGGGTTTGGACATTTCTAAACCAATTCATAGTCATTATGTAGAATTATATATGCCAATGCATTGTTTTCTAAGCCCAGTCTGACCTTGCTCAGTAAGGAAAAACTAAAAGTTAAAATCTTTAGGGAGAATAAAGGAAAATTTGAAAACAACAGTAGGACAAGCCTATAAACAACTGGAAATACAAAAATCTTGACATCAAAACAATTTAGTTTCTCACTTTTTTTTCACAGCTTTGACAATTCAAAGGTCCGTGATAGTGGACAGTGTGTTTTTGCTACTTCTTAAAGCCTTTCTTAAAAATCTGCATTTCACAGAATTGTCAAAAGAGAATTCCATGATTTTCCTTTAAAGAGTATTTTAACTGAGTTCTAAGTACAACTTGTGTCCAATTCTGGAAATACAAATACATCTTAAATGATTTAAAAACAAAACTAAAAAAATATTTTTGATCAGCCAGCTGAAAATATATTCATATAATAATCTCTCAGAAAGCTTTTATATATATTTATCCTAACTAAATAGTACCCTTATAAAACAAGTTCATAAAAATGTAGAAATAAAATGAAAATAAGAATTTACTGGGATATATACATGTGCCTACAAACAGAAAAAAACACCTTCACACAAACACACATCCCCTGATACATAGAGTTACAAAGCATACTTTCAACTTACTGATGGATTTTAGACTATATTATAAAATTGGAAAGTAATGTTGAACTCCTGAGTTCTTCAACAAAGGTAGAACCATAGATCAGTATGCTCTGTAAAAGCAAGAAGGTCCACTAAGTCAGTTTTAGAGTCGAGTAACTGATGGTTACATCTTCTTGAAAGATGTACATCTTGAAAGAAGTTAAGACAAAAGACACAGACAGTAGTTTGATGCATGCATTCATGATGCTCATATACTCAACAATTATTGGTCAGAGTAATAAATCAGTGTACAAATTAAACATTATCAAAAATGTGCAAAAAAGTCAACTTTGTCAGGAAACAAACAAACAAAAAAACCTTTATAGATAATTACAAATTGCCCAGCATTTAAATGAGATTAAAAAGGTTTACTGAGAGAAACCAACAGGTTAAATATAGACAATTTAGTGGCTACACTTAAAAATGTACATTAAGTCAAAGGGTAAATTTACAAATTAATAAACATAGTTTGCAATAATTAAAAGTTTATTTTCAAATTTATCCAAGTTTACTTTTATTTACAATAAATAAAAAGAACCATGTGAAATGTAAGAGATGGTAGACATTAAAAGTATTCTTATATTAACTTTTTTATAATATTTCTGAATGCAGGGTAGCAAATTTAAAAACCAACAGCAATAGAAAATACGTAAACCTTTTACTTACTAATAAAGATTGTATTAAAATAATAGTTTGTTTAAAGAAGTATTCTTGTACCTAGACACTGTACTATTAATCAAAAAATGTATATTGCAAGGGCCTGACCCTCTTTCTTTTGCCCAACTCAAATGCTTCCCCTAGTCCTCTCTTCTTATTTCCAGGTGGAAACAATTCTTTGGAAAATGAGAATATCAAATCCTACCTGGAGTCTAAATATCTGTTAAGAGTTTAAGATGTAGTTTTTTTTACTCATTTCTCCCATCCAAGTAATGTTAATGCTAAACTCAGCACTAGTTACAAATGGTTTTTTAAAAAGAAGTTCTAAAAAATATAAATAAGTGAACACAAAAGTGCTTTTCAGGATAGTCATAAACTTTCCTCTTCTTGACTGGCATTAAGACTCAGAAATTCTTAGTTGGGGACAAATTCTGCACAAATGCTAAAGACAGATGCTTTCTTGTGTTCCAAAGTGTCTATGGCACAAAGCAGATGTCAGTCTATAACCTCCTTTTCTTCACAGCTTTGCTGAAATGCCTCTCTAGTCAAACACAAGCTCATACATTTTAAGACACTAGGGAGAAAATATGCCACCAACCTGAGCATCAGACATTAACATATCTACATGCATCTATGGTCAAGTGACATTAATAAGATTGGCACAAGTACAAGTTAATTAAGTACATAATATCTATATAGTTCCTTTATAAGTGAAGTAATTCTGCATGTTTAAATGCAAACACTGAGCACCTGTCCCTTTCCTCGAAGGATAGACTGGGATCATATTCTACTAGTACCTGCTTTACCATTTTTATGCTATTATCTTACAAGTAGGCAGATGTAACAGGACTAATCATTTTGGCTATGTGTGCAGAGAATATAAAAGCTTTGGTTTATCATGATTCTGATAATACAGATTGTGATACAAGCAAGTCATCAAGCAGAGAGGAGAACAGTATTCACTGACAGCCTTTGTTATTAACAAAAACACCATATAACTGTGAATTAAAATGTACAATTATGAAAAACAAGAAGAGTTATATGACACTGTATACAGGCAACAGATACAACTTATTCTTTAATATAGCTTTGACTCCTCCCTCACCTCTACAAAGTTCAACCCTGACCACTGTTGCTTCAACCGAGTAAAGAATCCCTAGACTCCCCTGAGAGCTTATTAGAATCTATACCTTCCCAAAGTGAGAATAGAGAGATGGGAAGCCCTGATACTTCCCACACTTATTAGGGCATCCTATCCAGGCCACGGAAGAAGTCAAAGCAATGAAGCAGGAGCAGTGGTTTCACAGCACACATTTCCCTAGCCAGCCAAATAGAGGTATAAGAGAATTTCCTTTAGAATACTTGGTAAGCTAAGAAAGCTTGTTTAGATGTCTGGCAGAACTTCTATTCCAAAGAGTTCATAAAGAACTTGTAATATCAATTACTTTCTATTGAAGAATTATATATAAACTCATTATTATACACATACAAAAATTGAATTTTAGTCTACTCTTAGTAACCAAGAGCTTGGTAATTTACAATAAATACCTTCATTTTACATTAGCTACTTAGGAAAAATGTACTGGCTTCCTACTGGAGGATGATTACTTTCATTCATGGTCAGTAGGTCACACATTTTCGTGTTGCTCTTCTCAGAACAGAGACTGATGTAAATGAACATTCATACTTCTCTCTTCCTCTTTGTTTTCGTCCTTCCTTCCTCACTCCCTCCCTTTCCTTTTTGGCTTCCTTCCCTTTCCTCTCACCCAACTCCAAATACCATGCACACACAGACACACATACTTCATAGAAAAGTAAGCTAGAGTATTTGTCAAAATGTTAAATAGAAGGATTAGAATTTACTGTCTGTATTTTTTGTTCATTGCCTTTTGTCTCATTCACTGCCTTAGCATTGGCTGAACTGTTTGAATGATCACTAGGAAAAACTGCTCCAGCTCTGCAATGAAAATCACCACTGAATCGTGATACACAAAGAACCTGGATGATGCCAATCTGACTGAAAGTCAAGTAATCAACTTAAAAACAATGTACTATGCCTATTCTGAATAACTGTCCACAATTATTTGACTGGTTGACACTGTACGATCTCGATAAACACTATTTCTTTCCAAACATTAAAAAAAAAAAAAAGAGGTAGAAAAAGAGCAGGAGGTGGAATTAGGCATTAAGAAACATTTAAGGGCCAACACGTAGTCTAAACTCTGGAAGGCTACTGATTTGGAGGGAAAAATCTTCATTTTGGTGGGTAATTTGAATTAGTAACATAAAGTAAAAGTAAGGCATACAGAGAAAAAGGCACTAATAAAAACCAACAAGTAAACTGCTTTATGTTACCATTTAACCAATCATAAAATCAAGTAAGTATTTAAAGCAATCACTAAAGATAAAACAATATGTTAAGAAACTGTCTTATTCTTGGCATAAGTAATACTGTTGACAGTTTAAGTTCTATCACATGTTTTTAAATTTTTTTACTATGTAGATCAAAAGAAAAATTTTTTCTTTAAGAGACTGCTGGGGAGGCAGTATTATGAAATAAATGCTGCTATCCCTGGGGCTGTCTGAGCAGAGGCTGTGTTTTGGGTGCTGAGAGAGAAGCTGTCAGATTTCAGTGGTCTCCCCAAATTCCTGTTATTAATGACATTTTGGTTTACAGCCAATGTTTGACTCAACTTGTTCTCTCCTTACTTCACAGAAAATCCTAACATTATGCTGACCTTTCAGATTTAGGGTCGGCCAGAGTATCTCTGTTCACCCTTACTCCTCCTAGACTGTGACTTCCTCATGGATGTTAATTTCCCACGCAACATGGTAAGTCATAATTGCTAGAAAGAAAATGAAGAAAAGATTCAATCTATTTTAAAAAAATGAAGAGATTTGTAGACATAATTGATAACAGGTGATTTTATATCAAGCTACTGGTTCCTAGATCCCAAATGAAATTGTTGGCATAAAACTCTGCTGTTGACCAAGGAGTGAGTATTCATTTGTTTTACTCATACTGCTAATTATTCAGATTTGATTTTATTTTCTCAGTCATTTCACATATCTTATAATCGCCATTTCAGAAATACTACAGATCTGACCTGACCTGTGTCACAACTGTATTAGCAAAAAACTATTCTAAACAAATATTTTCAACCTTTTTACATAATTTCTATTGGGAATTAGGTAAAAACTCTCAAATTAAAGAAAGCCAATTCAACTTATTTTGGAATTAGTTTTCATTTTTTCAGCATGTACCTCAATATTAAATCTCTTCTATACATCACATAAAGGCAGTAGTCCTAGAGATTTTTTTTAAGTTAAAAAATGTTTTATATACAAGAAAAAGTACTGAAAGTTTTCAGGATTTAAGTCTGTAAGCATTTTTAAAAGAATTACCAACCAATCAAAATTTCCAACCCTTTGTTCAATATACACAATGTAGATCTTATATTTGGTCCATGCCTAAGTCATGCCCCTTTGAATCTCTCAAGGCCTAAGTAGAAAGATACTTCCTGAAAAGCACATAAAAGACTGCTAGTGAATCTTCTCCAGCACCAAGAAGTCTGCCACTGGCAAAGCAGAATGCATTTAAAGGCACAAAGGCAGCAGTCTGGTCATTTTCCAGCCTCAGCAAAGAAATATTACAGTATAGAAAGATCAGTTTTGCACTTAAAAAACAAAATATAGTCATTTTTAAAAGTTCAAACTTCATTTGTTGATTCATACCATTATTACAAAGAGGAAAAATGGGAGCATAATATTTAATTTCTCCTAATAAAGTTGTTTCCTTTCAAAAATCTCGGATTTAGCTTTTGTTTTCAAATTTTCTTTTGGTTTTCCATGTCCCCACCCTATGCTTCAAGCTTTTTTATTCTAGTAGTTTTTTCTTTTTTCTAAATATATTAGCTTTTTAGAGTGGGTTTTGGTACCTTCACAACTTGTTTGAAATAAATTCACATCATATTCTATAATATAATTCTGTAAACTATTAGTCTATTTTTTAGTCTTTACATTAAAAAATTACTTTCCCATAGCAAGTAAGATTATTCATATAAAGCAAAGGTCTTCTGCAGCAGTGATAAAGTAGCAGTATTTTTTCAGGTACATTCTTTTTCCATAGCATTTAGAAAAAGAGGAGACTGAAAAAAGCAAACAATTTTGCTTTAAGTTGCACATGTCCCCTCAGGTTTCTCTCTAAAGAGCATTTGCCCTGTATCCCACACTGCTGGTTACCCTGACAGACCAAAAATGAGCCAAAGGGAAATCATAATTACAAAAGGCAAAGAAACAGAAGAAAAGCCCACTGGTCCAGATACTGTGATTTTTTTTCAAGTAGAAAGAGGTCCTCACCCATAAAAGATAAATAAATTACAACAGAACCACACAGTTGAGGATTGTGTCTCCAGCATGACAGTAGGCAGTTCGTTTACTAAGGGAGGACACATCTAATTCTCGTTCTTCTTTCCAAGCAGTTTCCTTTTATACTCAGAAAATGGGAGAAGCATCGATGACTAATTTTGTGCTTTGACTTCTTAAACTAGCTAGTGGAATTTCAAATATTCTACAGGGAATGCCAGATGGGATCCTATAAGATAAACCAAGCTCTACTTCATTTCAAAACAAAGTACTTTAAGTGTCTCTTAGAGAGCATACTTTGCACAGAAAATAAAAATACCTTAGTCCCTTATGAATCCCATGAAAGGCATCACATTTAGAGCCTTCCAGAAGATGATTATTTTCTAGACTTTTAAAAATAAAATACTTAGCACTTTCATTAAAATTCTGAAAAAACTGCAAGTGATCAGATGACTGATATCCTCATCTTTTTCAGCAGCATAATTCCATTAAAACGCAGAGGTCTTTCCCAGCCATCTGCCCTCCGCTGACACCTTATACTAGAAAGACCTGACAGTCTTAACCTTCCCGTTGGTAGTGAGCACTTTGTTCTGATATCCTTTTCTTTGCTCACAATTATGAACTAACTTTCAAGGAAATAATATACATAAATACTGAGTTTGGAAGGCTCAGTAATTCAAATTCACATTGTTTCTAAAACACAGGAACTGCTGACTGGGACGTAACATGGAGCTAGTAAAGAAGTGACTGCTATGTACTACTGTTTGTTGAAATCTTTCACCCCTGACTTGAAAGTAGTAGTATCTGCTCGTATAAAATTTTCATTCATGTTATATCTTTTCTTTTTAAAATTTGCATTTCTGCATTTACTGCTTTATAAATGGCCATTTTTAGTTCACAGTTGGAATTAGCTTTTACATCAAGTTTATAAATCTCAGCAGTTTTCTCATTTGGGGCAGGATTAATTTACTAGGGCAGAGGAGCTGTCCTCATATACTGTAGGCTACTTAGAAGCTTTCTTGGCTTCTACCCTCCAAATGCCAGCAGTACCTTCCTAGTTGTGACAGTCAAAAATGTCTCCAGGCAGAAGTGAAACTATCTCTGTGCCACTGCTGACAATCTCACTGTTTTATGTGACACCTGAATTTTGAGAAGTGCTTTAGTATTCTGTGATCCCAAGGACAAGAGTTTTATCTCATGACACTAGCTTTAACATTCCACGCTGAACTTTTAATTCCTAAAGCTTGTTACCTATGGAAAATCAGGAGCTAGAAATAGGAAGATAGTACACATGATTTTTATTATTTCACAATTTCCTTAATTTTGGAACATTCTCCCTCAAGTAAAGAACAGTTTAAAATATACTAATCAACACTTGGTTCTTTTTTTCATTATTTCTGTTTACTGGCAAATGTGGGCTCTTCTGCTCACACACTTAATGAGACTAATTGTGTCTTTTAGTTGGATTTATTCATTGAGTTTCCTTATCTGCTTTAAAATAAACTTTATCTTTTTTTAAGCAGAAAGTCAACCCTCAAGGTTAATAAATTCCAGTAACATGGATCTATTATAATGTATTTGCTTACTATATGGTTAAGATTAACAAATGAACATACCTCTTAAAGAGATTCATATTTTCTATCCAGATTCCTACTGAGAAAAAAACCTTGGTAGATGGAGGTTAAGATCTAAAGAATACAGATAAGAAGGAACCTATATTCTTTCAGTTGAGTACCTACCCTAAACTTAAGTTTAGGGCTCAACCCCACAAATGAGAATCTACTTTAAATACTATCACTAAAAGCTACAAATTGTACATTATTTTTCCTCCTCCTCTTCCACATCTCCCCATTACCACCAACTTGTCAGTGAACTGGGAAAGATTTCACAATCTTTAGGTATTCCAAATAATCTGTTTGTACCAGAGTGACTATGTACTAAAGTGCTTTATCTCTCTTAACCACATCAGTACATTATAAAAAATTTTTTAAAAAAGAAGTTTCAAGTTCTTATGAGAGGGGGGAAAAAAAGATTAAATATAAAAAATTTAGGTTACTATTATTATTTAACAAATTTAACCAAGAATCAAGAGAAATACTTTCCCTCTTGTCTTTTTCCTCCCCCACCTCTTTTTTTCATAAAAAAGAAAAGTGCAGTCAGAGAGAAGTGAACGAACACATGGGAGTAGGGCGGAGGCACAGCAGAGGTTACCAGCTGCTAGTGATAATGCACAAACATGTGCCTTAAGAGTTCATCAGCTGAAGGTCTCAGTTTGGCCTCTACAAAAATCCGTTTGAGGAAGTCTCGAGTATAGTCTGAGACATGAGGTGGCAGCTTAGGGTTTGTTGGCTGAGTGGCAATCTTAAAGATGGCAGCCATTGCTTCAAATTCAGCCCAAGGAGGTTTTTCGGTTAGCATTTCCACTACAGTACATGCTACGCTCCTAAAAAGAAATAAAAAGAACTGCATTACAAAAGCAAAGCAAACACTTTGGGGAAGAAAATTACTTAAAATATTTAAATGTAATTTGATTTCAAGTTTCAGGTCTCCCTAAAAGGTTTAGAGCTGTGGAAGCAGCTCCATAGTATAGCACTTGTCTTGTGTGTGGGAAGCCTTGGGTTCTATCCTCATGTGGTAATGACATAAAACTGTAATTTATATATAAAAATCAGTATAAATATATGACAGTTTATCATTTAACCTATATTTTATGCAAAAATATTATTTATTTTATTATTTTTGTTCTATGTAACTTTCCAATCTGACCTCAGGAACAATTTTTTTTTTTGAGACAGGGTCTCACTTTGCAGTTCAGGCTGGCCCTGAGCTCGGCCTCAAACTCAAATCACAGCAATTCTCCAGCCTCTGCTTCCAGAGTGCTGGGATTACAGGCGTGAGCCACCATGCTCAGCACTGTGGTATGTGGTACTGATTGCTGCTGGGTGTGAGTCTACATGCCCAGTATTGTGTGTGGTCACCGGGGATCTAACCCAGGCCCTTGCACTTGCAGGACAGGCGCCGGAACCACTGAGCTAAATCCCCAGCCCCCTCAGAAACAATTTTTTTTTTTTTTTTTTTAGGTTTTTTGAGACAGGGTCTCGCTTTGTGGTTCAGGCTGGCCCTGAGCTCAGCCTCAAACTCACATCACAATCCTCCTGCCTCTGCCTCCCGAGTGCTGGGATTACAGGCGAGAGCCACCACACCCGGCACTGTGGTATGTGGTACTGGTTGCTGCTGGGTGTGGGTCTCCACACCCAGTATTGTTATGTGGTTACCGGGGAATCGAACCCGGGTCCTGGCGCTTGCAAGACAGGCGCCGGAACCACTGAGCTAACTCCCCGGCCCCAGAAACAATTTTTATCTTCATTTTATAAGGAATCTGGTATTAGAAACTGCTTTTAAATATTAAAAAAATAGCCGAGCATGGTGGTTCACACTTGCAATTCCAACACTGAGGAGGCTGAGGCAGGAAGATCACTGTGAGTTTAAGTCCAGCCTGGGCTACTAAGTAAGTTCAAGCCCAGCCTGAACTGCATCATGAGATCCTAAATAGATAGATGAATGAATGGATGGACAGAGAGACAGACAGTTCACTCTCACATACTTAAAATGAATTTCTCTTAAATTTATTTCTGGACAGGAAGCAAGAAATGGCCATTTAAGTTCTAATTTAAAATTATTAAGTAATTAAAGAGTGAATGAATTTTAAGAACATTGCCAATAAAGATTTTTTTTTTTTTTTTTTTTTTTTTAGTTTTTTGAGACAGGGTCTCGTTTTGTAGTTCAGGTTAGTCCTGAACTCAGCTTTGAACTCAGCAATCCTCCTGCCTCTGCCTTTCTGAGTACTAAGATTACAGCTGTAAACCACATGCTCGGCACTGTAGACTATGGTGTGTGGTACTGATTGCTGGTGGGCATAAGTCACCA
>PVIR01023787.1:0-26737 GCA_004026965.1 Petromus typicus
ATACTGAGGGAGTGAGGTAAGATGCAAAGGCTGACCACTGACCTGGAAGTCGGGAGGCTACTGGCCGCAGTAGGGTGATGAGGACATAGAGACAAACATGGGGAGATTGTGTTTTGTGAGTGGGATAATGGTATCTAGTGAGAATTTAAAAAGGAAAGAGATGAAACTAATATAACATATTTGGCAAAAGGAAAGTTGTGAGGCAGGAGAGAGGGCCGGGGGGAGGAGGGAGGGGAGAAGGCAGAGCAGTGGAAGGCAAGCACTTACGCCTGGAAGGTGGCAGGTGTGGCAATGGGGTGCTGAGCTGGCCGTGGCCTGGTTTATTGTCCCTTTTGTCAGTCATTCGGTGCCTGACTCTCAGCTGAAATGGGTGATGGGGAGAATGTGGGCTGGAGCTTTGAGGAAAGAGGAGAGGGTATGATATGGTCATCTTGGAGAAAGTTTAATTAACTTTCCAAGAGATGCTGAGGGCCCACTTGAGCTCTGTGGTCAGCAGTTTAAGCCGAAGCTGTCAGTCCAGTCGTGCTGTTGTCTGGACGCTCGGAGCAGGTACCATATGGAGAGGCACGCAAAGACCAGGAAGAGGAGGGCGTGTTCCACAAGGCAGTGATGCTTTGGGGACCCATGGGGATAAGCTGGGAAGGAGAGAAGGCAGACAAAGAAAGTGGCAGTGGGTTGCTGGAGCAGAAGTAGTGAGCTATATAGACAGGCGACAGACGCCTCTTGGCACTGAGAAGGTCTTGGTGGGACAGTGCTTGTGGAAGGTTTAATGAGTAGGAAAAAAAACTTGTTGGGAGCCAGAAAGTCAGGGAATTGAGAGGCCAGGGACAGGAATGATAGTAAGTGTAGGAGGAGAGAAAGACAGAGAGCCAGTGGCTAAGATGAAGAAGAGGGAATTACCAAGATGTCTTGTTTGTATTTCAGATCCACAACATCTGAAACTGAAATCATTGTTCTCGCTCAGGACTACCCCTCCCTGGGGCTCTTGTCTGTACCTAGAGCCTGAAACCTGGGTGTTACTTTGATTCCTCCGAATACGTGATCTGCACGCCCAGTCCAATCACTGTGTCGCTCTGATTTTATCTCAGCCCATTTCTTAAATCTCCCTACTTCTTTCCATCCCCACTGAACATGCCCTGTCCTGTTCAGGCCGTTGTTTTTGTTCAGATTACTGCGTCAGATACCAAACAGGTAGCTCTACCTTCAACCCTGCACACCGCACTAGGGTTGGTCACCTCTGTGCTACATCTCTCCAGGGCCTTGTCATTGTCTTCAGAATAAACTCGTCATTGTCTTCAGGTTAAAGTCCAACATCACTGACAGTGATTTACAAAGAAAACACTGCCCACTTCAGCCTGACTCTTAGCCAGGAGCCCTTTCCTGAATGTCTGCATGACAGATGCTTCTTCCTTTCTCTCCCAGGACCCTGTCCTTCTCCAGTAGGCCGTGAATGTGGTACTTCCGCCATTTGTCTGGAACCAGAGACCGAGTCTGATTCTTCCCAGGATTTGGCAAGGAGCTTTCACATAAAAGTCAGCAGTCAGTATTTGTTGGGCTCAATCCAGTGGAAAACTCTGGGTGTGGAGCAGTTGTGGGTGATGACAAGACCCAGGGTGTGGTTCCTCCCGTAGGACCATCGCAGTGGAAGAGGAGGTAATAGAATGAAAAGGACAGGGTGAAACTCTGGTAGACCTCTCAGCCTTCTAGGCCCTAGGAAAGCAACGGGGAGGACTTTGGCCACCGTCTTCATCTTGAAAGAATGAGAAGTTGCTGGTGGCAATGGGGGCAGGAAAGAGGATGGAAGGGGAAGATGCCAGAGGCAGGAACAGTGGGGATTTTTCAGGAAGGTGACCGTGGAGGCGTCTGATTGGTGGCAGGAGTGTGGGGGACGAGGGCGAGGCAGTCCAATGGCTGAAGTGTTGCCTGCGGGTTAATCTCAGCCCCAGCTGGAGGCTCAGCCTGGTCTAATGCTGTTGTGCTTCCCATAGCTCAGAGCTCGGGACTCTGCAGCCGTGTGGAGAGTACCCACGGGGAGGACGCTGAGGGGTGGTCAGCTGTGATGAGCTCAGGATGTGCCGGACCCAGCGGCAGCCCTGAAAGGGCTCTAGACCCTCAGGAGGAGTTGGTCATGGCTGGTTCTCTGGCCTGGAATGGGTGCTGTTTGAGCGGTGCAGGGCCAGCTCTCTCCTTGGGCTGCGTGGTCCCAGCTCTGGTCTGGATTGGGAATGAGAACCACCTTGTCTCCTGGAACAGGAGTTTAGTAGGTTGTACTGGTGCCCACTCCTGTCCCCTCTCCTGGGGGACACCCATTCGCCAATTGCGGTGACTGTTACCTGCACATGGATTATCCCTGACCCTGGAAAAATGACCCCATCCCACCAGCCCTCCTGCCATTGGTCGGTTTGGAGTCAATGACTGATGGGCAGGGGAGGTTGGGAGATCAACACCCATGTCTCCAGAGGTGGGACATCTCTGGTGGGATTCATGATCCAAATCCCTCTCACTCTCACGAACCAGGTCAAACTACAATCCCCTGAGGACACAGCTAGTCCAGGTCAGGCTTCTGCTCCTTCATACGTACAAAATCCCTGCCCCTGGCCCTGCTCCTAAGGAAGGGGTAACTCTGGTCTTGTCATGTAACTAAGACAACGTAGAGTCTGTCCAGTGTCCCTACAGTGCCCCTTCCCTTCTCCACGTGCAAGATCTTTTACTTGTACGTGAAGGCTTCAGGCTGGATTTAGTTAATAACACCATATTTAGTAAAACAAAATAGCAGCAAAAAAACCAGAAGTAACAAACGAACAACAGCAACAACAAAACTCCAATTTGCTGACCTCGGGGCTAGGCTAGGTGTGGTAGAGACTTTAGATAAACAAGCCTCTGTCCTTCCCTGAGCAGCTCACAGGCCGTTTACTCACTTCTCAAGCATTTATTGGAGGCCTACAGGATCTGGTGACTCAGCTTCCTGACTTGAAGGGCTCTGGGCCTGAGGGGTGGGGGGACACTCAGAGGAGCCAGTCAGTGGGACCTGGGAGAATGATGGGGGGAGCGGCACAAAGTGGGCTGGGACATGGGGGCAGGGAGGGTGACCTTGGGGATTAAGGACAGGACACAGGGGAGGGGGTAGGGCATTCCAGTGAGAGAGCAAACGGCATGACAAAGGCCTGAGGCATGTCAGAGCTGGAAGCATGTCTGCTGGGGAACTGCCAGCCCTGTGGTGCACTGATGAGTAAAAAGGGGGGCAGAAGCAGGGATGAGGCTGGGAGGCCGGGCTGGAGGGGTAGAAGTTTTATATCAGCAGGAGTTATGTGCTTAGATTCATGGGCAGATTCATAACTTCATCCTATAGTGCAAGAGCCTCAGAGAGGTCCTGGGAGAGGAGGGAAAGAAGGCTGTGGGGTGGAGAGAGGGGGCTTGGGAGGCATGTGGAGGTGGAGTCAGGGGCATGGGGCAGGGTTGGGATGCGGGACACGAAGGGAGAGGCTGAGGATGGCAGGCCAGCACCTGGCTTGGAGCAGTCACGGGGCTATGGCAGTGCCCATTCTGAGCTGGGGTGTGTGTTTGTGGTTCCTAGGCTTAGGGTAATGTGATGGGGTCAGTTTGGAGGTGCTGAGTGAGATCCCCAGAGACCGGCAGGCCCAGGCTGGAGGGGTCATCGAGGCCTGAATAGTGGAGGGGGTCGGGATGGGGAATGAAGTCACCCAGGGAATGTATCTTGGCAAAAAAGTAAAAAATAAAAAGGAAATTCCCAGATGTGAAGATCCATGACACATCTCTTAGATATTTTGCCTGGACTTGCTCTCAGCACCGCCCCTCTCCCCACCAGAGGGACTCCCTTGCCTAAGACCTGTACTAGGCAGTGTGAGCAAGGCTGGGGCAGGAAGGCCTCTGACAGACGCTTCCTGGGACTGCTGGGCAATGTCTTGGTGGCCCTTCTGCCTCCCTTGGCTTGCAGAAGTGTAAGTCGCTCCATGCAATTCCTGTCTCTGGACATTACCCTCTGTGTCCTGGGTGTATGTATGCATGGTGGGGGGTGTTGTTGTTGTTGGTAGATCTGAGGTTTTGGGGCTCAGGTGCCTAAAGAATAGTCTTGGTCTCCTTCTTGAGGGCCATCTGAACCCCTCACTTCCCTACTCAGCACTCCACACAAAGTCCTGGGAAAATCACGTTTATTGGGGTATTGATATACCCTGTTGCCACATTCAAAATCTCCATAGGTATCCATCTTCCAAGGCTCAGGGCCCCGGAGCTGAACTGTCCCCTCCTGCTGCACACTGGCTGGGAGGGCGGTTCCTGAGACCCTCATGGCCACTCTGCCACCTGCCACTACCCTTGCCTGCTTTCCTCAGAGAACAGGCAGGACTTGGGGACCCTACCTGCCATCTCGTGGGCTAGGGATACCCACTTTCATCCATGGGAGCCGACCCAGCCTTCATTAGGATGGAGTTCCCATCTTGGGAGTGCCCTCCCTGGGAGACCACGTATGGAGGGCATGTATCGGGTAGGTGGCGCCGGTGCCGAGACTTCCGGCGTCGAGAACCCAGGATCTCCATGCATCTCTTGCCCACGAGGTAGGTGACCTCGCTGAGGTTAAGCAGGATGCAGATGACGGCTGTGCCCACCATGAAGTAGGTGAAGATCTTCTTCTCTGTGGGCCTGGAGATGTAACAGTCCACAGTGTGGGGACAAGGGTCCACTCTGCAGGCCACCACGCGTGGCATGTTGTAATTCTCGTAGAGGCGGTGAAAGATGTAGAGGAAGGCTGAGTCCACGGCGGCCTTGAAGATGAGGCTCAGCAGGTAGGTCCACCACAGTCCACCCCGCTTCTTTCTCAGGTTGTTGTACAGGGAAGGGGCATTGGGCCCGTGTTTCAGGCGGTGCCTCCGCTCGCGCTCCTCGCGGTAGGCCACATGCATGACCACGAGCAGCGAGGGGCACGTGACCAGGATGAGCTGCAGGGCCCAGAGGCGCACGTGGGACACGGGGAAGAACTCGTCGTAGCAGACATTGGAGCAGCCCGGCTGGCGGGTGTTGCAGACGAAGTCCTTCTGCTCATCATCCCACACATCCTCAGCAGCCACCACGTAGACCAGCACCCGGAAGATGAAGACCACCGAGAGCCAGATGCGGCCCAGCGCCGTGGAGTACTTGTTCACGCCACTCAGCAGGCCCTGCAGAAACGTCCAGTTCATGCTGGCTGCGTCCTTGGCTTCTCCCGCCTCTCACAGAGCTGTGTCTACACCTGGGTGCCACCCACTCAGGCCTTGCGCGCCGGGAGGCCTGGCAGAGCCTGGAAGTGGGTTCCCTTAATGATGGTGTGGTATGGCTGATAAAATCGTTTTATGGCCCCTGGGTCGTTAGGTCCTCACTTGTGACGACCTGCAGAGGGAGGAATCGCCATTGTCCCCATTTCTCAGGAGAGTAAGGCCCAGGGGCCCCTACTCAAAGCCCCACAGCCAGGTGCAGCAGAGCTGGTCTCCAACGCTGGTCTTCAGGCTCCAAAATCAGGGACTAATATTTTTCTACAAAATAATAAACACAAGTGAAGATCTCTTTCTGTATGGGCCGCCAGCCAGCAGCTTTACCATGAGTTTCAGCCTAAGGAGACAAGGCGATGGGGTAATTCCATTTGCTGTCCCACCAGCTGCTGGACTCAGATCTGACTTTCACAGAACTATAGGAGCCAGACCCTGGGCTTGGCACGTCCGCATCAGCCCCTGGGAGATCCCAGAGCGGCCTCATCTTCCAATCTGGCTCCAGGCATTCCCTTCTGGCTGGGGAGTCATGCTGGCTGGAGCCGGTCTGGGGCTGAAGGCTGATGCTGGCTCCTTTGGAACTCCAGCTACACTAGCTTCAGGGGCAGGGGAGGGACAGGGACTGGGCTGTGGCGTGGCGGTGCCTCACTGCTGCCTTTCTGTCTCAGGGACGCCTGCTTCTCTGCTTAGTGGCCGTGTTTCCCATGATTCCCATTCAGGCCCCTTCCTCCTTCCTAAGCCCCACACCCCCTCTGCCGCAGTCCCTGTCATCTCTGTCCCAAGCCCCACTCCCCACATCCCCAACTCTGTCCCCAGCCTCTTTGGACCCTGCAGCCCTGGGACAGAAGCTGAGCAGTCTTCCTGTTTTTCTTGCCAGCTGCTTCTGGGGGTTCACTTTACACCTGTTATCTGTCACCCCAAGACCCAGCTGCAGGCCTGGCCCAGGGACCACTTACTAGATCCTGAACTCTTTATCTCCTTCCCCCTGGTCCCGAGGATAGTCCTTCCTTTCCTTGGGGCTCCCCCAGTCACCCTAAGCCGTCCCTCTGCCCTCCCTCCCTGCAGCCTGCCCACACCCTGAGACCCCTTGGACATTTTCGCCCCCCAGGTCCTTTCTTCCCCACTTTCTCCAGCTCTGTTTGGTCCTCACCTCTCCCTTCTCGCAGATCCAGCGCACTCTCCTCTCCCTGGGCTGCCTGTCTGCCCGAGGGCCTCCCGAAGGTAGCTTTTGTTCCGTCTCCCCGGCAGGGTGGGACTTTCTGAGCCAATGAGCCAAGCAAGAGTGGCAGGGTTCGTGGGCAGGGCAGCCTGGGCGGTGGAGTTCCCCAGGGAAATATTCAGAGCAAACACCTGTGGCTCTTCTCTCCTGGCCCACGCTTCCTCCCCAGCTTGGCTGGGCTGGCAGGTACGTGAGTGAGGCGCAGAGAGGGGGCAAAGACCTGGTGCCATGTGTCCAGGCCAGGACAGGAAGGTGGCATTGACCTCTTCCCCTTCCTGGGGCCTCATTGTCTGGCCCCATTGTTCCAGGCCACCCTCCTGCACTTTCCTCTGGAAGCCTGGTTCTGAGGTCCTCAGCATCTGACATCTATGGAAAGTGTCAACCTGGACTTAGCCTAAGCTAGTGTCCTACCCCAGGGGGGCCGTTTCTGCCCACTTGAGCTGGGGCCACCCTTGGGTTGAGCAGTGAGAGGGGCTGATACAGCTCTTTAGACCAGGTACCTGCTGCCCTGCTGGAGATAAGGAATGCAGGCTGGCAGTGAGGAATGCCTCGGCTGGCACAGGGCCAGGCACAGCCCTGCCCTGTCCTCCTGGGCCTAGGCCTCTGTGCTTCTGGAGGCTTCCAGCAAAGCTGAGGGCCACGCAGCAGGGGCCACAGCAGGGTCTAGGTTAATGTGCAGCCAGGGGCAGACCCTCTAGCTCACTTCCTCCTCACCGGGATTGACATTTAAGTGACTCTCACAACTGGCTTGGCCTATGCAGAGCTGCAAGCTCACCGGTCCTTACAGTGGCCCACAGGTCAGGCATTGCTAACCCTTTGGAAGAGGAGAGGCGGTCACCATTCTGGAGTCCCAGCCACGCTTGGGTTTGAATGCGGTTGCTGACTTGAGCTCATGCACTTCCGCCACAGTATGTGCCATTCCCTTTGGAGCCGTCTCGTGGGCCCAGATTTGCAAGAGGGGCTGAAGGCTGGTCCTGAGCATGAGCAAGTGGCATGGCCTCCTGGGGTGCTGGGGCATATTTTTCTGGAGAAGAGGAGGGTTCCTCCTCTTGTGTAGTCTTCTGCAGGGGCAGAGGTGCACACAGTGCTGTGACGGAGATGACAAATGACAGAAGGCACTGACCTTTATTAAGCCCTGACTGTGGGCCTTCTACGGAGGGCAGTTACCCACCTGCTCTCTGAATAAACTTCCCGTGACCACCACCCCACATCACCACGTTGGCTACTTCTGCATTTTACAGCAGAGGAAACTGAGGCACAGGGCAGCGCGGTCACCTGCATAGGTCACAGAGCTGGGACTAGGTGTGAGTTGAGGAGCAGGGACTGGACCCCATGCCGTCTGAATCCTCCCTTGGGCTGCCTCCAACTCAGTGTGCGGCTCCTCCACCCCCAGACTGCACCTGTGAGAGAAGCCAGAACCTCGCCGGCAGGTCTGCCCCACGGGGCCAGCTGGGCAGCCCCTCACACGACAGTTTTCTTCACGTAGTCTCGGGGGGAGTCTGGCATAAGAGGGGGGTTCGTGTCAGAGCCCAGAAAGATGAGGTCGCCCGAGAGGAGGTCGTTCTGTTTGCAGGATGTGGTGACATAGCTTGGGTAGTGCCCCTCAGGTGTGGCCTGGGTTCCCCTTGCTGCCAGGCACTCCCGACACCGCTTGCTCACGAGGTAGGACAGCTCTATGAGGTTGAGCAGGACACAGATGACGGCCATGACCACCATGAAGAGGGTGAAGGTGTTCTTTTCCGAGGGCTTGGAGATGAAGCAGTCCACTGTGTTGGGGCAGGGAGCCAAGTGGCACTTGACCACGGGCGGGAGGGTGTATCTGGGGTAGAAGGAGTGGAACACATAGAGGAAGGTGACATCTATGCTGGCCTTAAAGATCAGGCTGAACACATAGGTCCACCAGAGCCCTCCGCGCTTCTTGCTGGGGTCCAGGAAGAGGCGCCCGCCATCCTCCCCGGCCACCTCTCGACGCTTCTTCGCCTGAGCCTTGCGGTAGGCCACATGCATGACCACGAGCAGCGAGGGGCACGTGACCAGGATGAGCTGCAGGGCCCAGAGGCGCACGTGGGACACGGGGAAGAACTCGTCGAAGCAGACGTTGGAGCAGCCTGGCTGGCGGGTGTTGCAGTCAAAGTCTTTGTGGTCATCACTCCACACGTGCTGTGTCGTCACCAAGTACACCAGCACGCGGAAGATGAAGACCAAAGACAGCCAGATGCGCCCGAAGGCTGTGGAGTACTTGTTGACCCCGCTCAGGAGGTCCTCGAAGCCCCCCCAGTTCATGATGGACTCAAGAGTCAGTCAACACTGCAGGGGAAAGATAAAAATGGTTTTCCGTGTTGAAAATAATGTTGAGATTTAGAGATGGAATATGAGCTTATTCTATTAGGTGCAGAGCTAGGATATTGGAGCAGAGGGATTAAGTCAGGTACCAGCTTTAATAGTAACGGTGGGTGAAAGCTTTGTGCAGCGTCAGTATCTTAGCCAGAGGTTTATCTGAGGCACAATTATTGTTAATGGAAGAGCAGGTGAGGCCGGGCCACAGGAGTCCTGCCGCCTCCCTCCCTTCAACTGCAGGGCCTGAGCTTCGGGGTGACTCTCCCCTTTTTGAGCACCGCTGTCTCCCCCCAGGCAGCCCCTCCCAAGGGAGCAGGCTCCCTGCTCTGTCCTTTGCTGGCTGAGGGGAGGTGGCCTTTGTCTCGAGCCTCTACCTGGCCTAATCCTCTGTACATATCAAGTTAGGGTCCTGCTCAGGTGGGACTCCCCCAAATCAAGGTCAGTGGCAGTCCTGAGAAAGGACTCTGTAGCCGGGAGAAGCTGGCAAACAATGGCTTTAGCAAAGTTAAATGGGTCCCCTTCAGTCTTGCTAGTAAATTCACTTTGTGACTCTCCAAAAGAGGGCCGAACCAGGCAGTATTGCAAGTCTTTGACCACAGAACCCCCATAATGCGTTGATCATCTTTTTTTTTTTTTAGGTTTTTTTTAGACAGGGTCTCACTTTTGTGGTTCAGGCTGGCCCTGAGCTCAGCCTCCAACTCACATCACAGCAATCCTCCTGCCTCAGCCTCCCGAGTGCTGGGATTACAGGTGTGAGCCACCATGCCCCGGCACTGTGGTATGTGGTACTGGTTGCTGCTGGGTGTGAGTTTCCACACCCAGTATGGTATGTGGTTTCCAGGGATCGAACCCGGGTCCTTCCGCTTGCAAGACAGGCGCTGGAACCACTGAGCTAACTCCCCGGACCTGCGTTGATCATCTTGCAAAGCAGACTTTCTCCCACACCACCAGCTAGCTCAGGTTGAGGCGCACATGGCAGCAAGGTCACCTTACTCAGGGAGCAAGGCTGCTGTGGGGGAGGGGCGGTCAGGGCGCCGCTCCTTCCCGGGAGCTTCTCTGTGCAAGGCCCAGACTCATGGAGACCCGGGCACCCTATTCTCAAGTGCCCTTCGCTCGGGAACCCCGGAGGACCCCTGTCCTCTGCAGGGTCACCATGCCCTCCATGCAGGGGTCCAGGCTGAAGCTCACAGCCCTCCTGACCTTCCACTCCGTGTGCTTTATCCTGCAAAACAGCGAGGTGGGAACGGCCAACATGGACTGGACAGCAGCACGTCGCTGGAATCAGTACAGTAACCCTTCGCGGCTACCTTGGCAGGGGCAGATTTTTAATTTTTTGTTTACAGACGAGGAAAATAAGGCACCGAGAGATGAACCGATGGCTCACCGTTTCCCAGCTCGTAAGCAGCAAGGCTGTGATTTGAACCCAGGCGGGCTGGCTCAGGGCCGCTTTCTGGGAACTAACTGCTAGTCCTGGGTGGGGCCCTTTTCCTCAAGTTTCAGTGAGCGGAGAGCCAGCGAGCGGGTCCGAGAGGGAGGCTCGCGTCTCCCCTCCCAGCCCTGCCTCTCGGCCTCTTTCCACCGCCTCCCCCTTGGCCTCAGGCCCCTCTCTGAGTCACCGGCTTCCCCGCTGAGCCCAGCCTCAGGTGGGCGGGCCTGGCAGCCGGTCCAGATCCAGAGCGCGGGGGAGGCCAGCCCTTAGCCCCAGGGGTTCTCAGCCAGCCAGCCTCGCACTGAGCTCCGAGGGCGGGGAGGCCTGTGCGGCGGCAGACTGAGGCTCTCCGGCCGCTCGATTCCTCACTCCCCTCTCCCTGAGGAAGAGTCCGAGAGGACAGTGGGCTTTCATCCTCCACCACCGGGACCCCAGGGGCTGGAGCAGCCGGGCCACCTCCCTCCACTTGCCACCAGAGAAAACTTCCCGGCCAGGTGTGCAAGGGGCAGGGCACATCTGGACACAGATGCATTTACCTGAGCCGCTGCTTCTCAGGGTTGTCCCCGAACCCGCGTGTGGCGGCTGACAGTGGAGCTCAGCGAGCCGCGGGGAGTCATGTCAGAACCAGGGAAGGTGTCTGGGGAAACGCTCTGGGCCGGAGCCTGCTTTGCAGCCTGGGTGTGTGGGGCAGGCCGAGGGGAGGAGGAGGAGCCGCGGTCTGCACAGCCATTGGCTGAGCCCCAGCCGCCCAGGCTGGCTCCCACAGGCTCCGGAAGCCTCGGGATCCTCTCCTCTCAGCGTGCTGGCTTCAGAGTCCGGGAGGTTCTCGCGGGGAAGGCCGGGTCCGCTCCGATCCCCGCGTGTCCTCCCACCCTGGCGTCGTGTGGTGCCGTCTTTCCTCCTCCTCCCTCCTGCAAAGTTCTCCCGCTTAGCTTCCCCTGGCTTCCGTGTCTGCTGTTTGGGTTCCTGGCACCCTGCTCGCTCCCGCTCCCGCGTGGCTGTCCATTTCCACCGTGCCAGCTGCCTCTCACACTCCGGACTTCCCAACTTGTCTCCGGCCCAGAAGCATTTTCCTCTCCAACTGCCCCACCGGGACACCCTCCTGTCTTCCCTTCTCCTGCCAAGTCCTCGGTAACCTGGGGCAGTAGCGTCTGGGCTAGGCACCCCTACTTCGGACGTCACACCCTTCGTGGGGGCCACACCTTTGCGCTGGGTCCCTCACCCGTGATTTGGGCCTTGTACCCTCGCGTCTGGACTCTCACAGCCTGCGCTGGAATCTGAGCCGTTCAGACTTTGCCCAGCAGCCTGCCTGCTCCCTCTCCCCGAGGTGAGCGGTCCTGCTCCCGGGAGAGATGTCAGAGAACACGGTCAGTGAGGAGTGACCAGTAGAAACACAAGGCCAGGCTCCCGCCTGCCTCTGGTTGTACTGTCCACTCATCAGAACACCGCTTTGTTTCGCATGTGCGTCTCTTTCAAGGGATCTTAACTGAACACGGAGCAGTGACTCGGTCACGCCAGCTCAAGTCCGCTGCCTCTGAGGCTCAGACAGGAGTGAGGCCCACTTGCCACAGGTTTGCTCCCTGCGGCACCTACAGCCCCCTCACGATCAGGAGACGGGCAGCTTGTCAGGACTGTGCGTGGGGCCGTGTAAGCAGTGAAGTTGCCAAGAGAAGGCAGGAAAATGAGAAAAATAGACCCCCCCCCCCGAGAGACACATGTTTGCAGGACGGGAGACTGCAGAGTGTCCCCTAGTGTGACCTCACTAGGAACACGTGCACAATGGGACTCAGATTTCATGGCCATGGGCAGCTCACCTCAAGTATGGATTTTGGGGGCTGCAAGTGAATTTTAGCCAGTAGGTGAACCCCAGCACAAAGTCTGAAAGGGGAGGAGTCCCCAGATGTTTAGGAGCCCGCTGAGGGAAAGAGGAGCAGGTGGAGGGTTGGCTAGGAGACCAGAGGATGTCACAGTCACCATTTGAGCCAGCGAAGAGAAGGCAGCCAGAGGAGGGAAGCCAAGGGTGGGTAAGGATACCAGGCGCAGCTTTAAGTGACGGGGTAGGTGGCAGGCCACTGCAGGAGGACAGGCGGGTTACGTGGGAGAGTGCAGGGAAGAGTTGTGTGGGTTTGTCCCGGTGCTGCCAACTTGGGAGCTGTGTTGCGGGTGCCCAGAGGGAGCCTTGTGGGCACTTTGGTCCCTCAAGAGTGGCAGGAGCCACAGGACTGGAGGAGGAGAGGGGCCCAGCAGGCTCCTGGGACCACTGACATTTTAGGCAGTCAGCAGATACAGAGGTGTCTGTGGAGGAGAAAGAACGGTCCAAGATGGAGACACTTGGGCTGTGAGCGGGGCGAAGGTGGTGAAAGGGGGTCGAGGAAACCTGGCTCTGGTGACCTTGCCGGTCATTTCCAGAGAGAGAGGGCGAGAAGGCAGAGGGTGCCAGCAGGAAAAGTGTAAACGATCCTTTTCATCCTCCTGCCTCAGCTTCCTGAGTGCTGGGATCTCAGGAGTGTGCTGCCAAGCCCAGCTTACATCGTGATTTTTTCCCCCCCAATACTGGGGATCAAACTCAGGACCTTGCACTTTCGAGCCAGGTGCGGCACCATACTGTGATGTTGAAGAGCTGGAATGTACGTGTTCTACCAGTAGCACCAGGTATACAAGGTGTGTGAGCAGCGCAGGCCTCCGGCACTGGAGAGATGGGAGCATGTAGGGTGCAGCAGGCCCATTCCTGCCCTCAGTGGCT
This sequence comes from Petromus typicus, assembly GCA_004026965.1. Lineage (NCBI taxonomy): Eukaryota > Metazoa > Chordata > Mammalia > Rodentia > Petromuridae > Petromus > Petromus typicus. The sequence continues at coordinate 12,984 of PVIR01023787.1, forward strand.
TCTCCTAAGGCTCAGGGGGGAGACTCGGCTCCTTAGGGTCCAGGGAGAACCATGTGACCTGGGTTCGGGTCCCACTTCTGTCCCTGGTGGTGCAGCCCGGGTCACATCATTTTCCTCTCCAGTTTTGACTTCTTCTCTGAGTGCAGTGTGGGCCGGACCTGTGCGGAACATGTGATTATAGCTGGCTCGACCCACATACGCTTGTCTTTTCTTCTCATTAGCAGAGCGACACCTGTTTCCCTGGGGTGAAGCCCTGGGGACTAATGGCCTTGATTTGCCGGCCTGCTGCTCTTCCTGCTATTTCAGAGGCTCAGTGGGGCGAGGTCAGGGCTGCAGTGAGACCCTATGTCCCCAGTGCCTCCAGGCCTCCCCTCCCTCCAGTGGGGCCACACTGAGACTCAGTCCAGGGCCCCACCGCCTCGTGTTCTGATCTCTGGGTAGCTGACTCAGTTCCCTCAGGGGAAGAGGGGGGGCTCTCCCTTGGAGATGACTGAAGGCTCCTGAGCGGTTCCTGAACCTTTGGCCACCAACTTCCACTTCCCCTCTGGCAGCCCGAGCTCTGGGCTGGGCGCTTCCCTTCGGGTTCTGGGCTGGGTGTTCAGAACCAACCGCTGCTCAGTCATAGACCGCATGGTTTGCTGGAAACAGTCGGACAGGACTGATGTTTAAATACTGCTGCGCAGTACGAGAGTGGGGAGTGAGGCTCCGGACCAGGGCTGGTTTAGGTTTGAACATGCTGCATGGTGGCTCATGCCTGTAATCCCATCACTCGGGAGGCTGGGGCAGCAGGATTGCCATGAGTGCGAGGCCAGCCTGAGCTACATAGTGAGTTCGAGGCCAGCCTGAGCTACATCGTGAGTTCGAGGCCAGCCTGAGCTACATCGTGAGTTCGAGGCCAGCCTGAGCTACATCGTGAGTTCGAGGCCAGCCTGAGCTACATCGTGAGTTCGAGGCCAGCCTGAGCTACATAGTGAGTTCGAGGCCAGCCTGAGCTACATCGTGAGTTCGAGGCCAGCCTGAATTACAGTGAGACTCTGTCTCAAAAAAGGAGACCAAAAGAGGAGAGGAGCAAGTGTGTGGCTAGACCAGAGCCTGGTGATAGTTTTCTTTCCTGTGTGCCTGGAGCTACGTCGTCCCTTTGCCTGAGCCCGTTCATTTTAGTTTTCTGCCACTTGTGACCAAAAATACTCTGTGTGACCTTGAGTTTGCCGTTTAACCTTGGCTGGAGCACAGCAGGTCAGTGTTTTGACTGTCTTACGCTGAACCTTAGGTCTCTCATTTGCGTGTCGGAATTGATAATAACTATTTTCTGGGGTTGCTGCATGGGTTAGATGAGAAAATAAGAGGGACAGGGCAGGCTAGGTGTGCTGCTGTCTCCGAAAACCACAGACTCAGTGAGTCACAACAAACAAATTTCTGTTCTCACCTCCAGGGACTTGGAAGTCCAAGATCTAGGTGCCTGCAGCCGACCAGAGTTGCTGCCCCTAAGGTGGAGCCTGAACCCGGAGTCCTCGGAAGAGGAGGAACACTGTGCCCTCAGGAGCAGAACGGGAGGACAAAGGGGACAAGTACCCTCCACCAGCCCTGGGATGGTGGCTCAGTCCACTCTCAGGATGTAAGCTCCTCCCAGAGGCCAGCTCTGTTGCAGGAAGGGTCGAATTTCTCAGCCCCGGTGCTGGGAGCACCTTCGGACCAGGCAGTCAGTCAGGCAGGGCTTTGTCCAGTCTGGAGAACTCCACTGGTCAGTCCTTGGCTGGGGAGGGAGGGGGGGGAGGATCTCCCAGCCCTGCCTGGCGCCTGCTGGCCACTGAGGACTGTGCGAAGTGGACGGTGATGACAAGAGGGGAATTGGGTGAATGCCTTGACAGACTTTTTTTTTTCCTTCTGAAAATCGATCAGGGGGCAGGGAAGGGAATTAGTGTTTATTGACTCTGCTGTGCGGCACATGCCAGGCCCAACTCCTTGCATATATCAGAGTCCAACCAGTGACCCAGAGGCCAGTGTTTTGTTTGGACTTCACGGTGCTAAAGAAACATTTCAATTAATTGCCAATGTATTCAGATCTGGAGATTCCACACGAAGACGTGTTCTGGGGAATGCTCTTGAAAAATCAGAAGACCTGGCAAGGTGGGGCCTCTGTTCTCTGTGTCAGCCATAAGCTGGAGCTGACAAGCAGCTGTCACCTCCCTGGGGATGGGGGCTGTCCGGTTTCCACAGGCCCCAGCAGGCCCCTTGTGCATGGTTGCTGCTTGCGTATAGCCTTGCAAATGGTAATCTTGGGTACTCTGATCCTTCGGATGGCTCTATGCTGGGGATGCATTTAGTCCCATTATATGGATGGTAAGACTGAGGCTCAGAGCTGCTTCAGGGGATAGAGTTGTTTAGTTAGAGAATAATGGAGTTGGGATTGTACCCAGGACTGGTGGGACATGATGTAGCCAGTCTGAAGGCCTCCTGGCTGTTTGCTGCCAGGAACTTATAGGAACTGGGAGCTGGTCCTGTGGCCTGAGGACAAGGGAGAGATTATTAGCCTGGGGAAGACCTGGAAAGGGGGTGCTTTCGAAAATGAATTTGAGGGCAAGAGGGAGATGAGAGGGGGAAGCAGGACCGGTGGAGGAGGTGAAGCGGTCCGATGGGGGGGGGAGCCACGCAAGGCTGGCGTGCCCCGGAAGCTCCTAGCCCAGGGGTCCATCCAGAGACGAGGCCGCCATACCCAGTAGAGGCAGCAGGGCCTCGGCCGGCGTATCTGTGCCGACCTCAGGCCTCCGTGTTCGGTGGAGGTGGAAGGCTGGCACCCTCTTCTCTCCCTGACCTTCCGCAAGGTAAGAAGGATCCTGGCCCTCCTCACCCAGCGGGCCCTCCATAATGGGCTTCCCCTGGGACATGCGCGAGAGAAATGGAAGAGAGTGAGGCGGCGGGGGCGAGGGGCGAGCGAGCTGGTTATCGCTTCCCCTCTGCTCCAAGTGGATAATTACACAGCTCTGCGAGTCCCAGGGCCGGGCCAGGCGCAATCCATACAGACAGCCTCTCAAAATTAATGGGCCTCCAAGGGGTTTGGGGTGTGGGGAGGGCTCAGGCTGCGTGAGGCAGCAGAGAGTCAAAGTAGACCTAGGGAGGGTCTGTCTGGCAGGAAGAGACAAGGAGCAGGGTCTGAAGCAGCTGGAAAGAACAGGGACGCTGAAGCCCAGAGAGGTTAGGTCACCAGCTCAGAGCCACACAGCTTCGAGACTGAAGGTGCTGTCAGGTACCGACAGACCTCAGCTGCTTCACAGGCAGCGTCAGCTCAGCTCTCACACACTGCCACTCCGCGGAGGCACCAAGGTTGCCCAGTGTTTCTGGCCAGAGATCTGACAGCCAGGGTGGGAGAAGGTTGGAGGCTGGTTTCCCCAAAGTGGGCTTATTGTAGACACAGCCAGACTTCCAGGTCTCTCAGACAAGATTCACTGGCCGCTGGCAGCGTGGGGCTGGGGACCCAGGGGACCTGGACGGCTCCGGTCCCAGTGTGGTTCTCTGGCCTCTTCTGTGCCTGCCCTCTAGGCCGCGCTGCCCCTCGGTGTCCCAGCGGACTTCAGCTTCTCCTGCTGCCCCTGTGGCGTCGCTGCCAGGCTGGTGAGGGAGCCCTGGTGGGCCAGCCCTCCCCCAGGGGACTGTGACCTGGCCGGGCAGCACACGCAGGGGTCTAGGCTCCTGCGGACAGTTGCTAGGGTTTGAATCTTCCCTCCTCCCCACCGCCCTGGGCAGGCAACTCTACCCTCTGTGCTCTTGGCTGTCACTTTGTGGAGCAAAGCTGTGGATGAGCACAAGTGGGGCGCGCTGGGCCCCCTGATCGCTGTTACTGCCCTCGCCTCTGTGTGGGGGGTCAGGGCGGCCGCTGAGCGCAGGCCACGGAGGGCGGGCCACGGGGGACGGGCCATGGGGGGGGCAGGTCACGGAGGGCGGGCCACGGGGGGCGGGTCACAAAGGGCGGCCGCGCTGCCCCACCCAGAGGCCCTGAAGCTCACGCTGCCCACCTGTGCGTGCTCCCAGGAGAGGCTGAGGGCCAGGCTTCAGGTGTGCGAGTGCGTGGGACATGTATGAGAGCTCCTTCACCATTTTACAAGGGGGGAACTGAGGCCAAAGAGGTGTGAAATCACTTTTTCTGTGCGCGTTGGGATACTGTGATTACTTCCACATTTCACCACAAGCCTTTGCTCTAGGTGGCCACGTAAGCTGTGCTCGGCCCTCGGCCCTTCCCTGGGAACCGTCTTAGTGCTGCCTTGTCACGTAACAACTCACCCCGAATGCAGTAGCTCACAGTGACAGATGTTTATTATATCAAAATTTCTGTGGGTCAAGAATTTGGGAGCCGCTTCAGGGCCTTGTGACAACTTTTATGGGACCTGGGAGCTTTTGCATTTGTTGGCTCCTCTCTTAAAGGAAAGTAAAAAACATTTTATGATTGTGCTGGTATAAAAACAGATTAACTTGATATATCAAAACATTTTCTTTGACCTAAGCGTTATTTTTTCTAATTTGAAGAGAAAACGTAACTGTTTAGCTGAGTCTTAAAAGTACTGAGGGCCTTGGTGATATAGGGAGAATAGATGTACCTCCCAAACCTGTTGGATTCTGAAATAGGAGTTTCCGGTCTCTAAAACAAGAATGAATTCTAGGAACAGTGGAGGTTAAGAGTAGGAAACATTTATTGAAAGAAAGCAAGCTTCTAAGAGAGACAGAGGGGGGACTAGAAAATAGGCTGGCCCCCCTCTCAAAGGTGTTTTATGGGACAAAGCCACAGGAAAGGTGGGTTCAAGGTGAGACAAACCTGGGGTCAACCAGTAAGATTGTAAGTACAATCACTTAGGTAAAGTTGGTCCAATGAGAAACCACAAGGTGGACAGAAGGCGGAACAAATTACCCAGGTGACTGACACCTGTTTAGAATATCAGTTACTGTTATTCATCCCAAGAGAAGCTCACAAGTATAGTAGTTTCTCTCTCTCTCTCTCTCTCTCTCTTTTTTTTTTTTAATAGTGCTGGCCTTCGGTGAAGAGCTCTCCAGGCTGGCTCATCTGCCGCCCTGTCTAACTACTTACATGATATCTAATTAATGTATCTATCTACAATATTAGCTCCGGACCTACCTCATCTAGTGGCTGCACCAGTACTGAGTGGCCTGATACTCTTGACTTGTAGTTTCTCATGCCACCGCAGGCAGGCAGATGGGTGGGGGCAGGCTGCAGCTGTCAGGATGCTCAGCTGGGGCTGGGGGCTCTGCTTCCGAGGGCTGAGCTCACAGGGATGCCTGAGTTCTTCCTGACTCGGTAGCTGGCCTGTTCTAGACTGAGAGGAGGAGGGGGACAGGGGAGGGACTCAGGTCCAGGGACTCAGGTGTTTGGGAAGAGGAGGGGAAAGGGAGAAGGAAGGAAGAAGGGGGAGGGGGAGAAAGGCTGTAAGGTCAGAAGCCATGTATTCCCTGGCTTGGAAATCCTATGTGGTCAACATGTCCTAACTTCTGCCACATTCTTTTGATTAAGACCAAGTCCGTAAGTATAGCTTGCACTTAAGTGATTTATGGGGAGGCCAATTAGACAATTAGTTCACTGTTTGAAGCCAATGGTTATAGTTTAAAGAGCTGTGTGCATATTTTAAACCATCACAGCGGGTTCATCAAGGCCTTCCTTGGTCAGCCAGCTCTGTCCCCAGTGCCACCCTCACTTGGTCTATCACCGTCTGGAGTGATCTGAACAGATCTGATCATCTGTTCCAAGAAGACATAAGCTCCACGGAAGGACTTTGTTTTTCTGTCCACTGCTGTTGTCCTGTTGTCTAGCACAGAGCCTACATCCATGGAGTCCCTAGTAAGTCCTGGGCAAATCAGTGACTTAAATGGGCCTGGTGGTGGCTGGAAATTCAGCGTCATCTTAGGCAGGTGTGGAGCCTGCTGTCCGGGATAGTCCAGGGACTCAGGTGTTTGGAAAGAGGACAGGACAGCAGGAAAAGGTGTGCAGTGCAGAGCTGATCAGAGGATGCGGAAGTACTTTGCAATCAGGGATTCTTGGATTATAGGGTCTGGTGGGGGGAGGCAGATGAAGGAAATGATAATTATGCCAGATAATATTGTTATGTCACAATAATAATAGAAACATGTTTGGAACTCATTGGGCTGGCTCCTCGAACTGCTACTGGCTACTGAAGACTTTGCCTCTGACCTCACACTTTGATGGAACCTTGCTCACCTATTGGGGTGTTAGAGGACTGCACCAGGCCTTGGGACACCTGCTCGCCTGCCGCTCACCGCTCATTCAGCCTGTAGGTGGCAGCAGAGGCCCAGGCTTGGCCACAACTCCTGCCCCCTGCTGGCTACACGGTGGGGAGGAGGGGAACTCAGGCCTCAGGCTGGACCCTGGAGGGGCTGGCTTGGGGGTGTCCAGTCTATGAATGAGGAACAGGGGCTGGGGACCCTCCCTGGGACACTCGGAGATGTAGGCCTTGGACCCAGGTGGGACCTCTGATCAGACCTGGGCTCAGAAGGGCAGCTGGTCCTATAAACCTCCCGGCTGTTCCCCTAAGCCCAGGTGCCCAAAGGTGTTGTCACCAGACATCAGGGAAGATATGGGAAAGCCCCACAGGTTGGATTTGAGCTTGGCCCGTCCACCGTCTTATCCTTTACCACATTGGCATGCCCCAGGGCTTTGTCTTTCCCTGGTTGCAGGTCCTTTACCAGGCCAATGTAGAGCTGGATTCTCTCTGCACAACCACAAGTGGCTTGTGCCCACAGACTTGGGCTGGGTCTAGCACAGTGCCTGGCTGCCTAGCAGGGCCAGGCCGGGCCCGGGAAGGGGTGTGCGACTGCCTTCAGCCTCAGGCCTCAAGGCTGAAGGCTGAGCCACTAGTGGAGTGTGGGCCCTTCCCTCTGTCTGCAGGCTAGTGCCTGGGTCTGAGCATCTACTTCGGCTCATTTCTACCTGGTACTTCTCTTTCTGTCTGTATTTAAATGTCACTTCCTTGGAAACAGTTTTAATACCCCCATTATTCTTGTTCAAAGTGCCCTTTGCTTTTTCTGCAGTGCATTTATTACCACTTGTCATTATACCTTGTGTGTGTGTGTGTGTGTGTGTGTGTGTGTGTGTTTATTTCAACATTTTGAACCCTTGAGCACACTGTCAGGTAGGGAGAGAGCACGTCTGCTTTTACTTATTAGTGTATTCCCAGGTGTTAGCCTCACACCTGGAACACTGTATGTACTTCAGAAATATTTGTTGAATGAGTGAAAGAAGGAAAGAAAGAAGGAATAAATGAATTATGGATACCTTTGGGGACACCCCGTGTTGGGAATTCATAAAGCCACAGAGAAAAGCTGGATCATCAGTTTTACTTGATAGTAAGGAATCAGAAGTGTTATATTCACTTATTAATTGAATATTTTACATTACAAAAGTCATACATGTTTCTTGCCAAAATTCAATCCATAGCCATTATTTTTATATTGAAACAAACCTTGACACGCCATGGGGTAGAATGCGACATTGGCCTGAGTAATACAGAGAGCATTCGAGTCCTCGAAGACACTCAGCATTTGAGCGTCAGTCTACCAGCGGCACCAGGCTGGTCCTACAGGTAGGGCTGTGCTGAGGGAGGGCCCGGTATGGTCTCTTCAGGCCATCCTGTGGCTCTTGGTGTCGAGACTGCGCTGTACCAGGCGCTGGATAGATTTCCGTGGTCTCTGAGGGATGTCTTCTGGCCAGGCTCAGTGCAGGGCTGGAGGATGGGAGAATTTTCAGGGCGTGGGAACATAGGGAGGCACAGGGGGCTGTATGGGGAAGGTCATCTTTAGGGGAGTCTCGAGGATTCACTGTAGGACTTTGCTCTCTGCTCCTGAGAACAACAGGTCATGTTTTAAATGCCCTGGCATCTGAGTCTCAGCTAGGGCAAGCTGAATGAGAGACTCTGGAATCTAGGAGGCTCTGCAGGCACCGGGAGGTTCTGCATGATGGAGGGCAGGAAGTCATGACAGGTGATCTCATCGGAGCCTCGTGATTGGCTCCGGCCAAAGAAATGTGTTTCCCAATTAATCCACAGCAGCTTCCCCAGGCTCTGTGGTCAGTCAACAGGCTGCTTTTGTGCTTCTAATTAGACTGTTCTCCCTTTCCAGTCTGCTCTCTGTCTTAGTACCAGCTGTCAGGGAGGTACCAGGGAGGTCCGGCTGGTGAGATGCAGCCACTTTCAGTCCACTGGCCTCAGGGAGAAAGGAACAGGGACAGACAAACCCGGAGAGCCAAGGGACACCCAGGGGAAACCTCTCACCCCAGACAGAGCCAGATAGAGAAACCGACGTAGTGCTTAAACAGCTGCATGGATGGCCACCTGGGGGAAGGGTGATTAGAATGTAGACAGTGGAATCCCCGACTTTGGGAGACAGAGACAGTGGCACCTTCGAAGCACTGCACAAAAGACAGAAATGGGCTGACCCCCCAAAGACAAGGCAGCCACCCAAGGACGGAGATGGAGAGGTAGGCTGAAATCCAGAGTGAGCGGTCAGGAGCCGAGGGGGTGGGGGACAGACGGCCCCTGCCAGGATGTGCCCGCATGTCGGTGCCTGCTTGGCTTGTAAATATTCAGGAAACTTGCCCATGGATGATAAAATCTGGGATGGTTTCACACGAGTCCCAGGAGGAGTATTTCCTTGGCTGCCCAGTGTGATGATGGCTTTGAAAACAGTGACCCCTCTTTTTTGGCCTGGGTCTGGTCCAAAGGAGACTTTGCCCTTTCTACAAAAGCTGGTCCTGTCACCTCCCCCACTCCAAGCCTTCCTAACTGCTTCCGCCTGGGGGCTCTTGACTTCCGGAATTCTGCACCTTCAGCTTCTCAGTCTTTTGCGGTTCTCTGAATGACCCCGAAGCTCGCCCTGCATTCAAAGTAATCTGTTAAACTCCCTTCTCCTGCCCGCTTAGGGATCATGGCCCCTTATCCGTGAAAATATGTAATAGGAGACCTCCGTCCTAGTTGGTGAGCCCCTCCTGTCTCTTATGCGCCAACCTGGACCCGCTTGATGGACCCTGAGCAGAGACTCGGGTTATTTGATGATAACACGCATAGAATGTTTACTCAGCACTCATTCTGAGCTGGGCCTCATGCCAAGTGCTTTAAATGAGTTAACGCCTTTAACCCCCTGCAGACCTCTCAGAGGTGGGCGTCCCTGTTATCTCTGCTTCCCAGGCGGGGAGACTGAGGCAGAGAGGTGGTTGAATCACTTGCTCATAACACACAGCGACGATCTGATGGGGCTGGGATTTGAAACCTGGTCTGAGGGCCTGTCTGCCTGTTGCTCCCAGAAGGTGAAGGCTGGTGTTTTTATCCCTAAAGAACTGTACCTGGGGGAAGGGGAGAGGTGCTCTCCCCTGGGACCTGGCTGGGCCACTCTCAGGCCACCTTGGCTGTGCGCAGGTAGGTGAAATTTACCCAATAACGCCTTAAGAGATGCATCAAGTCGTCCCAGAAACTGGATTCTAGTTAAGTGCCTGAAAAGTAATTATAAACTCCAGAATATCTTTCAGCCGAGCAGGTGGCTGGAAAATTAGAAATCTATTTCGGAGACACCTTCTGCTTTCCAGAAAGGCTGCGGTTGCGTTCCCGTGCGCATGCGCGTGCGCTCGGGCCTGGTGCGCGGGGCGCGGGGCGCGGCCGCGGAGGGACCGAGACCCAGACGCCGGTCTGGGGGCGTCGCTGTCGCCTGCGCCCCTCCGCGGCGGCGGCGGCGCTCCGTGCAGTGCGAGGCGGCGGCAAAGCGCCGCCTCTCCGGTGTCACCCCCCAAGAGTCGGGTTGCTAGGACACGGCAGCCGAGGAGATGCCGGCTGATTTCCCAAACAATTTTTCTTCCAATTAGGAATAATTAGACAAAGGGAGAAAGTGCGCGCTTCTGTGGTGGCAGAGACAGGCTTGGAGCTCGGGCCCGGGAGTCATTAGGGGATGGTGGCTGAGACGCAGGGTTGATTCACGTCTCAGGGGAGGGGAGGGGAGAGTTCACGCTTATGCGGCTTCTAGGTGGCGTTTGGCGGCCTCCACTGCAGCCTGACACCCACCACCCTCTTCGGGGCTCTGACCGGCTGGGAGGGGAGACCAGCCGGTCAGAGGATGGTCCCTCCCGAGGGGCTCCCTCCACCTAAACCCTGCGCCACGCTCTTCCCGCTTCTCAGGGCCTGCTGCCTCTCAGGCTGCGGCAGGGCCTGTTAGCCCAGCCGGCCCCTCACCCTTTGCAGGCCTCCTTCGTGGTTCTCACTGGGGCTCCGATTCTTCGCTGTGTTACCTGTGCTCTTGTCTGTCTTCTTAACCAGAAAGTCAGATTTCCGTGGACTCAGGACGGTGCGTCTCCCTCGCGGCGTACTTTCTAGCTCACGAGAGACCCTTGGTATGTTTGTTGAATGGATAAGTGAATGAGGTCTCTGTTTTATCGAAAGGAAGCCGTAGCTCAGTGGATCTGAAGCTCTTCCTGAGGTCCGCGGGAAAGTGGTGGAGCCCGCCTTAGCCACACACATTTCACTGTGGTTTTCCTCCGATGGTGTCTGCTGCCTCGGGTTACAGTCGGCCGTGGCCCCGATCCCGCTCTCCAAAGAAGCCTGCGTAAGAAGCAGGGCCGCTGTGTCTCCCGCGCTCCTTGGACGTGGTGGTCCCTCGAGTCGACCTGCCTGGCCTCCGATTCTAGCTGGGACAGTTACTAGCCTTGTGACGCTGTCCAGGCCTCAGTATTCCCATGTGTGATGTGGGCATGACCACAGCATCTTACTTCATATGTCAGAACGTAAGGACAAGACACACGAAATCTGTAGGATGGCGTGTTGTGCACTGGAAACATATCTTACAATATAAATTATAGAAGAAGCAGGGTGGCGAGCTGCTTTGATCCTTTCCACTTAGTGCCCATGACACATCAGAAGCCAGATCGTGCAGCCTTTTGGGTGCTGGGTATAAATTATTCATCCTGGCATCTGAGCCCCCCCCCCCCGCCCCTTCTTGACAGCCCTGCCCTTTGGAAGCTCAGGAAGCTGGCAGATGTGAAAGAGCCTAGTACAGTGTCTGGCATGTAGTAGGTGTTCAGGAAATGATAGATGGGTCACCCTTGGGAGAACTAGGTTGAGTGCCACCCAGGGGTGCTGAAGACCTCTCACCAGCAACAACAACAATAACAACAACAACAACAACAACAACAATAACAACAACAAAATAGCTGCAGAATGGAACTGTGTGTCAGGCACTACATTATATATAGATCAATAGTGTCCTGCGTTTGGCTATGAGCTCCATGGATGGAGGCTCATTTGTTGTGTTTCTTGAGCACATAGTTGGCATTCAATATACGTTTGTTGAATAAATTAATGATCACATTTAATTTTCCCCAATACCTTCACAAGACAGATATTATGATCATCATTTCGTGAAGACTAAAGTTGAAGAGGGTAAGTTAGCTGTTGAGGTTCACAAATTAGTGAGGCAGGGGCCAAGGCCCCTGCTTTTACCTCCCGTTTTCTGTGGATCCCTCAACTCGCTAGTTTAGAATTAGATTCTCCTCCCCTTGGCCTTCCGTTATTGGCCCTCAAAAAAGTTAGCAACAGGAACCAAGCCCGGGCCTCCGTTCTGCCTCTGTCTCGGTGGATGGCCCTGTCGCAGGACCCTGCTCCCACACTTACCTCCCTCCGCTCAGCATCTTGAGCTGTATTTTAAAAAGCTGCTTATCAGACTGTGTCTCTTCCCGGCTCCACTAGCATCACCCCAAATAGTATCTAAACCTATTAGGGTGGCCCGCAGGGCCCATGTGTCCTGGGTGCTGCCCTTGTCTCTGACACCGCCCCACACCTTTCTGTTTGCTCACCTCTCCTTCCACAGCCACGTATCCATCCTCGAGCCCTGCAAGGTCATTCTCACCTTAGGGCCTTGGCACCTGCAGGACCTTTGGTACATACGGTGGGTGGCAGGTGACTACCGATGCTTAGTTCTTCCGCCTGGAGATGGTCTGTGGCCCTGCCCTGGAATTGGACTGAGCCTTGATGACTTGAGCTGATAAAACGTGCTAGAAATGATGCTTCAGACTGGCTGTGGGCACTTCCTTCCTTTGACAGCTTGGTCGCCACGTTGGGAGGGAACCCAAGGGCCTCGTGGAGGCTGTGGGCAGGCTGGGGGTCCTCCTGGGGTAACCCAGGCCAACGTGGGAACGGGCATTGTGGGGAGTCTGTTTTCCCGTTTCAGCTGAGCCATCCTAATTGTTGGCACGTGCAGCAGAGGTGAAGTCTTCTCACTGAGCTCTGCCCCAGCCGCAAAGGCAGGAGCAAAGAAATGGCTGCTGTAAGCGGCGGCCCTTGGCTTGTCTGGCAGCAAAGGTCCAGCCGCACAGGCCCAGACACCTCCTTTTCCCGTCTTCTCCATGTCTGTCCAGTCGCCTTCTCTGCTGCCCTGGACAGTGTCACCCTGTCTTCCTGTCTTCACGGGCTTCGGGCTGTTTGAGCTCATCCTTTGTACCCAATTCATTATTATCTGTCTCTTCCGCTAGAATGAGAGCTCAGCGGAGAGGGCTCTATCCTGTGCACCGTTGTTTTCACAGAGTCGAAGCGCCACCTGCACACAGTGTGTCTGTAGCTGATATTCTATGAACAAATCACTCTAATGCCTCCACTAGTTTTCTATTAGTATAGTAATAAATGAGTAAGATGTGGTTTAGAGTAATAGCACATTTGTTATCTTATAGTTTTGTACGCCACAAGTCTAAGGTGGGCCAGCAGGCTACATTCAGGCTTGGCAAGGAAAATAGATTTAATGTAGAACACATAATTTATAGGATTACTTTATTTAGAGACAGGTGACCACTGATGCTTAGTTCTTCTGCCCGGAGACGGTCTGCCTCCCACAGATGGGGGGATTGAACTCGGGTCCCTGTGCTACCAAGGCAGGCACAGTACCACTTGAGCTAAATCCTCAGCCCTAGGATTACCTTATAATAGTCACTCAAAAAGTGAAATGCAGAGGAAGGCAAGAGATCTATCCATGCACTAGAGACCCAGAGAATTCAGACAACGGCCTGGATCCCATGGTGATGTCCTGCACAAGTTCAGCCCAAGGCCTTGAGTCCAAGGCGATGCCCTCCGTGAGTGCAGCCAGTGGCCGAGAGCCCACGGCAACATCCCATGCGCGTCTGTACGGAGATCTGCACCGGGAGAGCCCGAAGGCCAGTGGTGGAAGCTAGAAGCCTGTGCCAGTGGGTGAAGGATTTGTGCCACCAGGCTGAGGGGTCTGCACTGGAGCCAGGAAGCGAGGCTCACAGAGAAGATCCGGGCTCCCCTGAGGAGAGCAGCAGCCATTTCCAGTGACACCAAGGCCCCTACCTCCTCCTCTGACAGGAAGAGCCAAGTTTGCAGCAGGAAAACCGACTGCAGCAAGCTTCTCCTCTGAAATCAACAGCCCAGGACCTTCCCTCTAGTTCTCTTTTTATGCCTTTGGCAACAACCCTCAGGTGGATCTTCTATACCCAGACCAGGCTGGCTCAGTTCAGCTGGATGTTTCTAGTTGACAGTGAGTTAACCTGCCATGGAAGGTCTAGGAAAGACTGTTTCCTTGCTGGCTTCTGGAAGTTTCTCACACCCCTCAGATTGTGGCTCTGAATTTCTCTGACCTCTGCACCCAGCATATCTCCTCTGGGACCCTAGCCCGTCATCCTCCTGGGACTATGTTAGATCTACCCAGCAGTCTAGGAGAAACTTCTCTTCTTGGTGTTTTTTTTTTTTTTTTTG
>PVIR01023788.1:0-26630 GCA_004026965.1 Petromus typicus
CCCTATGCAGTTCATGGTGGCCTTGAGCTCACTGTGTACCCAGAATGGCCTCAAACTCCCAGCAATCCTCCTGCCTCAGCCTCTCGACTACTAGGTTTATAGGCTTCCACCACCACACCCCACAATAATCAATACTGTTTTTAGCCCCTCACCTTCCCAGAACAATCTTAGCACTCTCTCCATACAGGATCTATAACTCTCAAGGCTTTTCCCCTATCAACTTTCTTTGAATATGTAACACATCTACTTGGTGTGCACTAGTATTAAGAGCGCCGAGGAAGATAGTATTAAGGCCCCAAGGGGCCTCACAAACCAGTTTTCGAAGACGAAAACTCGCCTGTTTTTAAGAACAAAAGCCATGATAAGGCCCAACCCATCCCAAAAGGGAGTTGGGCCACTCCTTGTTGAGAAAACCAGAGCCTCTGATCCCTGGTTAGGGTCCCACTCAAAGTTCAGTTCCCCTTGCCTCTAGGTGGAAGAGCTTCTGTATCTTCACCTAGCACCTTGGGCCCCTCTACCTACCACTGAGGTCGCTGTGTCCTATTCTTGGCAGGCAGAGCTGTCCACGAAGCTAGGTAGGGTCTGTGTGGATGAACTGAAAGGCGCAGGGTTTATCTGCACAGGAGATTCTGTGGTGCTGGACTGTACGAGGTCACTCTTCCCAAGGGGCCTCACAAACCAGTGACATCACACAGGGCACCCCAGACCCCCGCAGCCCATCTCTTGCAAGCCTCAGGAAGACCGCAGAATCCAGGAATCCCAGAATTCCAAGGGGCCTTCTGGAACACTCCAGAATCCATTCTCCTCCCCTGAGGAAGGAGACAAAGCTTTGGGGCTGCAAAGGTCAGAATGCAGGGTAACTCCCTTCAAAGCCCGGCTCTAATGTGTAGCTGTTGTGAAACAAACCAAAGAAAAACAAGCTTTCTGAACCCATGAGAAACTTAAAGATGAGTCAAAGAGTATCTGACTTGGTTTGTTCTCTGTTACTCAACATGTAAATGTTAGTATGTGAGTTCAGCCAAAGGCTTCTGAAATTTCTTCCTTCACAGCTCTGAACTGATTTCTGTTCTTCTCTCTGAGGACTTGACTCAGTGCTTTGCCTGGAACCAGACATTTGCTTCTGGTCTGGGAGAGGAGAGGGCTGGGCAGGGGACTTGGGATAGCCTGCCCTGCGGAGGGCAGGAGGGACCAGACGACCCCTAGCATGACATTTGAACCTTCTTTCTACAGCCTGGATGGGAGAGTGTTTCTTTGCCTTTTAATATTGGTATTATATTAATACATAATATATATATATATATTGTATATATTGTGTCACTCAGCGGAAGAGAGCTTGCTTAGCATACACAGGATTTGGGTTCAATCCTAGTACTACACAAAAGGGGAGTTTTTAATTTATGATAGTTTCCAATCAGAAACAATCAAAATGGCCACCAGCAACAATCAAAATGACCACGAGTAAAATGGCACAATGAATAAATTGTGGCATATTCAACAAAATCCACAGCAATGGTGAGAAGACAATTTATTCATTGTGCTATTTTACTCATGAATAAATTGTGGCGTATTCAACAAAATCCACAGCAATGGTGAAAAGACAATTTATTCTAAATTCTAAATCTAAATTCTAAATTCTAAATCTAGTCTAAATTCTAAATCAGACATGAGTGCAGACACTCAGCCTCAAGTCACAGAAGCTGAAACCCTGATGCACTTTGGGTAGGAATCTTATATGGCAAGCTACAGCATTCCTCATGAACTTAAGCATGGAATTACTGTATGACCCAGCAATTACTAAGTCTACCCATAACTTCATGAGAACAAAAGTGAAAGTAGGTTCTTGAAGTAATATGTGTATGTCCATGTTCCCAGCAGCATTATACACAATCACAATCAAAAAAGGTGGAAATAACCCAATGTCTATTGAGAGACACAGTAAATAGGCAAAGGTGGCATACACATAGCAGAATATTATTCATCTATAGAAAAGAAAGAGATTCTAACACATGCTACATCATGGGTGAACCTTGAGGACTAAGTGAAATATACAGGTCACAAAAAAGACATGTGATTTCTATAATTACACCTATCCAGAGGGTCCTAAGCAGTCAAAACCACATAGACAGGAAGTAGAATGGTGCTGCCCGGCCTGGCAGGAAGGAGAATTGGGGGTAACTGCTCACCGGGCATAGAGTTTCAGTGTCATAGGATGAAGAGAGCAACGGAAATGGATGACACTGACGATTACACAACACTGACTGTATTTAATGAGCTTTACAACTAAAACCAGTTAAGATGATAAATGTATGTTGCATCTATAAATTGTATGTTGCATCTATTTTACCCCAATTAAAAATTAGGCAGGGATAAGCCAATAATTCTTCTTGTTGCTCCCACACCCTTCTGTTTTCCTAGCCTCTTGCTTACATGGATGACACCCTTGATAATCATGGTGTCGGGGCCACACCACCCACCTCCCTGTAAGGAAATAGGGTCGTCTCTGCGGTCTGTTAGTAACTCAGCTCCAAAATCCCATCCTGAAGTCTGTTTCCTAGGACCACTCTCGCCACAGTGGGACTTTGGCTTTTGAGAAAGGACAGCTGCAGGCCCAAGCTGATGTGCTGTTCTTTAGCCAACGCGTGTGGTCCCAGAGAGCAGGAGTGAGGGAAGGAGAATGAGACCCCAAGGAGACAAGGCCGACATGTATGTCCTCGGGTGGCCAAGAACGGCTGAATGTGTCCACTGGGGGTCAGGAGTTGAAAAGAAGGAAGGTCTTCTTTTCAAGTGGGTGTAACCTCAGGCCTAACCCATGGTCCGCTAGCTACTCCTACTCTTCCAGCCTCGGAGGATCCCTCCTCACCACCCCTCTGGACTCTGTTCAGCAAAGTCACCAGGGGCTATCTGCTAATTCCCACAATCCCTGCTCATCTGTCCTCATCTGTCGTCATGCGTGGATGAAGTGTTTGGGGATCTTTAGGTACCCTGTAATTTTCAGAATATCCACCAGGGGGCACTGGTGAGCAAACCAGAGCGGGGCTATGAAAGAAAATCAAGTCTTCAGGGGAAGAAGCCTGGCACAGGTGGGCCACTGCGACTTGAATAGTTGCTGCCCATTGAATGCAGAGCCAATTGGGATTTTCTGGCCTCTCTTTTCTACCAACCTGTGAGTTTCTGGAGCAACAGAGACTGTCCTTGTCTCTTTAATCCTAAAATCCTGTCCCTGTGCTGACAATTATAAATGGAACTGGAAAGCTGCAGTTTGACTTGAGTGTGAAGATCTTTTCTACACCTGCAGGGAAAGCCTAGAACTTTCCCATGGCTAAATGGAAATTAAGAGGCTGGATCTTTATATTTTCTGTTAAATCAGTAGGGAAGTTTCATCCTACTTGATTCTAACTAAGCCTTCAGAAGAGGAAATAAAGCGATCTGGAGCCTTATTCTTGGAAGGAAAAAGGAAAGAAGGAAAAATAAAATACACATTAGGGGGAGGGTTCATCTGGTTAAGACAGATCAAGCTTCCAACTGAGAGGCAGGAAATCTATTTTCTGTTCTGAGTCTCTATGGAAGGGCACTAATATTCAGAACAAAGGGCAGATGAGCAGAAATGGGCGGTGACAAGACATTTGTCAACTATCGAAAACCAGACTGTGTAGACAGGTTTCTGTTACTATAACACAATATTTGAGACAATAAACTTAAAAAGAGCAAAGGGTTGTTCTAAGTTTTAGAAGTTTTAGCCCTGGTGGCTGAGTCCATTGCTGTTGGCCCGTGGTACCCAGCACACCGCGACTGAGGAGGCTGCCAGGGGCAGCAGAGCAGTACAGACAGGGCAGAGACCTGCCTTTCCTTCCTCTGGGTCCTTCACCTGCTGGTTGCCAGCCTTACCAGCTGTGCTCTCTTTCATTTTAAAGACTCTTAGGAAGAGTCTAGTTCCTGTCCACATTGGTTACAAAACAGTCCAGTTTTTCTCCTTTTTCTCATCTCTTACTTTTCTCATTTTATGCTTTTTTTTGTTTTTCTCCCTTTATGCTTTTCTTGCTTTTCTCCCTTAATACTTTTTTTTTTTGCTTTTCTCCCTTTGCGCTTTTCTTGCATTTTTATATTTATACTTTTCTTCTTTTGATGCTTTTCTCGCTCTTCTACCTTTACACTTTTCTACCTTTTCTCAATTTTCACTTTTCTCCCTTTTCTTCCTTTCCCTCAGTCCAATTTTTTTTCCCGTGGAAGTGGACACACGGAAAGCTCAGACGTGGGGTTACAATTTGGATGACTCCCTGTGGAGTGAATAGCCTGCTGTCTGGTGGACCAGGGCTGGGGCTGTGGGGTTGGGGACCACGGAGTGTCTGCTGCTCCGTATCAGCCAGAGGCTTTACCTTTGTGAATGGTGTCACTGGCCAGAGTGGGTAGCTGCCCTGCGAAAGACGGAAATCACAGATGGACCAGTTATGATTAAATGAAAGTGAAAGTTTATCCCAGAAAAGGAGCACTGCAGGCTCCTCCACAGGCAGGTGGGTGAGCTGGAACGCAAAGCAGATTAGTCCAAGAACAGCAGTCTCAGAAAGAAGAGGCCTTTTAGGGCCAGGAAGTTAGCTCAGTGGTTCTGGCACCTGTCTTGCAAGCACAAGGACCCGGGTTCGATCCCTGGTTAACCACATACCATACTGGGCATGGAGACTCACGCCCAGCAGCAACCAGTACCACATACTACAGTGCCGGGTGTGGTGGCTCACGCCTGTAATCCCAGCACTCGGGAGGCAGAGGCAGGAGGATTGCTGTGATGAGTTTGAGGCTGAGCTCAGGAACAGCCTGAACTACAAAGTGAGACCCTGTCTCAAAAAACCTTAAAAAAAAAAACAAAAAACAAGAGGTCTTTTAATTTTATGGTGTATCCAGTGGATGTTATTAAGTATTCATGGTCTTTAATCAAAAAGGGTGGGGCCTCCAGACTGGGTGGGATTGACTTACTGTGCAGGATCCTGGAAGTTTAGAGCTCCTTTCAATCAGATCTATCCCTGTCTTTGCTTCCCCACCTTCTTATCTCCAGGAACAAATGGACTTGTGGAGTGAACAGCCTGATTTACTTTCCCTTTATCTCTAAGAACTGCACCTGCCTTGTTTGTTTTCTAACAGGTTACCACTTCGAAGTCCTGCCAGTACCCTCCACTTCAACATCTTGAAAATACAAGCAAAGCAGTACTGAAGGAGTTTCTCAAAATGAATTCAGGAGGCTGTTAGGAAGCAAGACCTACGTAGGATTCCAGCTGTTGTCCAGCACATGAAGGATGGTCCCCTCTATTCAGGCTTGTGGAACAACCAGAACGCAGAGGCATCACCCTGTGCCCAGAGGCTACACATCAAGAGATTCTGATGCACTTGTCTCATGGCCACGTCTGTTCTGTCTACGTGTTCTTTTCTTTATCTTCTGTTGACCACCTGTTGCTTCTCTTTCATTGCTTATATGACCCCCACTCTCTCTCCCGCCTTCCTCAGAATACTAACTGGGAGCTATCCGAACTTGTGTCTCCCAAGTTGCCATTGCCAAGACTCTGAATATAGAGTTGTTTTCACTTCTGAAGTTTCTGAGTCTGAGTGCACTGACATTATCCTAGGAGGACTGCCTTATTTAATATACAACATGTTGGCCCCTTCGACTCTAAGCCAGAGTTTTGTTTACTTGACATCATACAAGGAAAAGGAGTTTATAAACAATGACAACTTGTGGATTTTTTTGGAGGGGGTAGAAATATTTTCTCTCCTTTAAATACCTCCTCCATGATAGATACCTAGTTGAGTGAGCTAGTGGCCTGGGCACTGAACTGTATGGTAGGCCACACCAGGACTACAGAGAAATAACCCACAGTCCTACACTAGAGTTATCATGTTTTCATTGAAGCAAAGACATATTTTTCCAAGATGAATTATTTAATTTAATTCCAATGAAAGGGTTTGCCCCAATGAGGTCAGTTCCCCTAGATAATTAGTAATAAAATTTGAGGAGAAGGGTTTGATGTGAATTAGTGGTCTCTTTAGAGAGTGATCAATTTTGTTTTTCATTCATGAGAGCCCAGAAAACTTTGGATCTGGCATGATCACATCTGTTGCATCAAGATATTCTAAAGATAAACATCACATAAATCCTGGCGCCTCAAGTTGCTTATTTGAAACATTAATGATTCAGTGAGATACGGGTTACCTGAAGGCCTTTGACGGTGGCTTCATTCACATGCCACCTCATCATCTTTTCAAGTGGCATTTTGAAAACTAGGCAAATGAAAGGAAGTGGACAAGCATACAAGTTCTTGGAGACGTCCCCAAGATGAGGCGTGTCAAAAGCAAACTCTGGCTCTCAGCCTGTGGAAGCCAGCCTGGTAGGTGTGGCCAAACACAATGCAAATGAATCTGAAAACCACTGGATGTCTCTTAACACTGCATGTGTCTGTCTGACGGAGTGACATCTCAGGAAATTTTTCCAAAATAATCACATTTTCATTTTTCTTCAATCTTTTGTAACTTTCACTTAAAATTCCACCATACCCAAGCCACAAGAGACCTGGGGGGATCATTTCACACTGTGGTCGTCTTACACAAGGGATCTAAGGACAAGTTGTAGGGAGCTGGCCTTTGAGTTTTCTTCCAGGTCCTAATTGCCTTTAGGGAAGTGGAGCATCGAGTGAAACAAACAAAACATAGTTTTAGAATAAAAGCAATTGTTGGGCCTGGTGGCCCATGCCTGTAATCCCAGCTCTCGGGAGACAGAAGGATAGCTGGCCCGGGCTACACAGTGAGTTCCAAGGCAGCCTGAAGTCCATGGAAGGGCCTTTGCCTCAAAAAAGACCAGGAGCAATTGTTATTGGTCCACAAATAAAGTGGGTCTATTTCCTCTTCCTCTGCTTTTTCTTTCTTCTTCTCCATCTTCTCTTCCTCTTCCTTTTCTTTTTCTCCTTTCACAAGCATCCCATCCAGGAGTCAGTTTGGGTGGAAATCTATTCCAGAATCTTTCTTTTTTTCTTTTTTAAGTTTTTTTGCGACAGGGTCTCGCTCTGTGGTTCAGGCTGGCCCTGAACTCATTATGTAGCCCACGAAACTCTTAAACTCACAGCAATCCTCCTGCCTCTGCCTCCCGAGTGCTGGGATTACAGGTATGAGCCACTACACTCAGCTCCAGAATCTTTCCAAGAAAGGATGATGGATGGTAAAATACTTTGGACATGACAAACCTGAAAGCATCTCAGTTCTCTAAGTCTAAAAGTCTTGGGATCATTTTCCTTCTGTTCTCAAAGACGTTGGCCCAATACTAAGCTACTCTTCTGCCCATCTCTATGGCCTCTTTATAACACAGGGAAAAAGACCTACTAAGGGAATTCAAATAAAGTGTTTCTGAAGGCTTTTGGATGGATATTCAGGAAATCCACATTTTTTTAAAGCTCAGGAACAGAACTGAAGGCAGCTAAGAAACATATGAAGAGAAGTTGAACACCACTGGCCATTCAAGAGATGCACATGAAAACAACACTGAGATTCCATCTCATGCCACAAAGAATGGCTGCTATCTTGAAATCAACCAACAACAAATGTTGGTGAGGCTGCAGGGAGGAAGGAACCCTTCTCCACTGATGGTGGGAATATAGACTGGTACAATCATTATGGAGATCAGTGTGGAGATTCCTCGAAAGACTAGGATAAGAGGTCCCATTTGACCCTGCTATTTCCCTGCTAGATATATACATGAAAGAATGAAAAGATTCATATCACAGTGACATATGTGCACCCACGTGTATAGTAGCTTGGCTTGTAATAGCTATATCTTGGAAACAACCCAAATGTTCATCAACTGGAGACTTGATAAAGAAGACGAGGGTTTTAAAAAAATTAAATGGAGTATTATTTAGCCATAAAGAATGATAGATTTGAGCCATTTATACTCAAATAGATGTACCTTGAGGACATATTCATAAGTGAAATAAATAGGACATAGATGCATAAACACTGTATCATCTCTCCGGTATGAGAAACCAAAGGTATAAATGAGTTCCAAAGGTATAAAGCAGTTCCAAAATGTATGATGGATATTGTGAAATAGGAAGAGAATGTCCAAAAGGAAAAATGAAAAGGGGAGAGTAGAGGAAGAAAAGAAGGGAAAGAAAAAATTTGATGGCAAAAAAAACCAACAAAAAACCCAGAAACAAAGCTTATGTACATAGGAGCAGAGAAATGGGAAAAAATGAGAATCAAGATGTGTCCTGTATAGCTATACTCTCGATTTTGAATGTGACCATAATGTATATATAAAACGTACCAATACAATTAAATTTTTAAAAAAGAACTGGGGCTGAGGATTTAGCTCAGTGGTTCCAGCGCCTGCCTAGCAAGTGTGAGGGCCCAGGGTTCGATCCCCGGTGACCACATACAACATTGCCAGGAGTGGTGAGTCACACCTGCCAGCAACCAGTAACACACATCACAGTGCCGGGCGTGGTGGCTCACACCTCTAATCCCAGTACTCAAGAGGCAGAGGCAAGAGGATTGCACGGGGCCGCCCCTGGCTCCTCCCCCAGTCTCGGGTTCTGTTCCCTTAGTGCCTTGGTTGTCCCGCCCACCCAGGCCCCACTGAAGATTCTACTTCCGGGTGCCTGCCAAGGCCCTCTGGCTCTCTCCCTCTGCTCTACCTCATTTCTTCATTCTGCCTTCCAACTGGCTTATTTAATTTGCAGTTTGCCAAACAGAGATTTCCCAAGAAGAGACTCTGAGCCAGGTACACGCCTCCCAAGTCGCTGGCAGTTGGATCTCCCGACGTCTTCAGCCAGAATCCTTACTCAGTCCAGTTTTCCAGACAGGGATCCAGCAACGCATTGCCTCAACGCGGAGGAACTGGTTTCACTATGCATTTGCTGATTCCCGCTGAAGCTGAGCTTCTCTTCAGTCTTTGGGTGTCCTCTTCTGTGAACTGCCTGTGTCCATCCTATCTTTGCTTTGGTGTTTTGATTTGGTTCTTGTTTTTCCGCCTCGTAGTGCTAGGGATCCATCTAGAGACTCTCATATGCTAAGCAAGCGCTCTCTCACCAAGCCACACCCCAGCCCTATTGCTCTTTTTCCTGTTGATTTGCATGAAGTCCTTAAATCATCTAGGTCAGTGGTGAGGAACTATATATAGCACGCATACAGCAGGCGGTTTGTATCACTGAAAGCTTATGAGGTTCACTGTCACTGGAGTACCAGTTCTTTTCCAGCTTTGGGCACTGTGACCGTGTTTTCTTGTTCTGTCCTCTGTAGCTGTCAGTGGGTCCTTGGTTGACCAGAAATCCTTTTTTTTTTTAAATTTTTTTTTTTTTTGGACAGGGTCTTACTTTGTAGTTAGGGCTGGCCCTGAACTCAGCCTCAAACTCACATCACCACAATCCTCCTTCCTGCCTCTGCCTCCCGAGTGCTGGGATGACAGGCATGAGCCAGCCACCACGCCTGGCACTGTGGTATGTGGTACTGATTGCTGCCGGGCGTGAGTCTCCACACCCAGTATTGTATATGTTAACCGGGGATCGGGGATCGAACCGGGGTCTTTGCACTTGCAAGACAGGTGCCGGAACCACTGAGCTAAATCCCCGGCCCCAGAAATCCTTTTTAGATGTAATAAATATCATGAAGAAAAATTTTCTTTTTTTCATGGCTTGTGCTTTTAAAGTTTTATTTAAGAGATCCTCTCTCAACTTTGGATTGCAAAGAAATTAGCTTGCATTTAGTTCTATCAATTTGTCATTTTACCATGCAGCATATGTATTGAAACGATTGCACCCAGTCCTTTGAATGCAATGTGCAGCTCTTTCTCCATTTTCCAAACTCTTTAAGTAACTCCTTCTCCCTACTGATTTCTGGGCCACCTTTACTGTATGATGACCCCTGTGGAGAGCAGGCCTCCCTTTCACGCCTCTTCTGTTGTCTGGTCCTCTCACCTGCCCTCAGCATTGTGCTGTCTCTGCATTCCTAGTTGGACAAGTTTACCTCAGCTGTAGTCCGATCTTCCTTCTTTCATAAAAAAATTAGTTAAGTTTTTCAGAGTCTTACTAGGATGGCTTAATTCTGATAGGAAGAGTAAGATGCGCTTTTAAATCACAGTTCCACTTCCACATTGACCCTGGGCTTCCTCTTGACCCTGTGATACCTGGCAACTCTCACTTCTGGTTTGTTTTTATTGTGCTTTTTTTTTAGGTTTTTTTGAGACAGGGTCTCGCTTTGTGGTTCAGGTTGGCCTTGAGCTCAGCCTCAAACTCACATCACAGCAATCCTCCTGCCTCTGCCTCCCGAGTGCTGGGATTACAGGTGTGAGCCACCACGCCCGGCACTGTGGTATGTGGTACTGGTTGCTGCTGGCTTGAGTCTCCCCGCCCAGTATTGTATGTGGTTACCGGGGATCGAACCTGGGTCCTTGCGCTTGCAAGACAGGTGCCAGAACCACTGAGTTAAATCCCTGGCCTTTATTGTGCTTTTTAAAATGATTCCTACACTTCTGCTTTTACTTAAAAATAAAAGAGGATGTTTTAACAGAAAATGCACAGAATCACATTCCCAGAAAAATTGAATGGAACAGAGCTGGAAGGATATACTTCAAGAAAAGCAAATTATATTAGAATGCATAATGGAGGAACAGGAGTTTAAGATAATAAAAGTTAATGAAGGTAATACAATTTTTAAAAATGCATACATCCTTTCATAGGCTAAAGACTTACAAATTAATAGTTTGTATTGATTTTATACGCCTTTTTTATGAAGTATAAAAATATGTATGGACTGGTAAAAATGAATGTAGAATAAAGATCACCTTGGGGGGGTTACATAATTGTACCCTTTTTTTTTTTTTTGAGAGAGGGTCTCGCTTTGTGGTTCAGGCTGGCCCCGAGCTCAGCCTCAAACTCACATCACAGCAATTCTCCTGCCTCTGCTTCCCGAGTGCTGGGATTACAGGCGTGAGCCACCACACCCGGCTGGCTCTGTGGTATGTGGTACTGATTGCTGCTGGGGTGAGTCTGCACACCCAGTATTGTTATGTGGTTGCCGGGGATCGAACTTGGGCCCTTGAGCTTGCAAGACAGGCGCCGGAACCACTGAGCTATATCCCCGGCCCAATCCATTTTATTTTTTAAAAAGAGCTAAAGTAAATATGGGTGGAAATGTTAAGATTTGATAAAGCTGGTTGGTGATCACATGGGTATTTTCATGTTATATGCTGTATACATTTTGTATTTTTAATATTTCATAATAAAACAATTATGGGTTCTATTCAATTCCTAGGATTCACAGAAATTTTCTCCTTAAATCATAATATCCATCATCTCTCTTTAAAGAGCATGCTTTATTTCCCTGATGGCCCACAAGAGGGAGATGTACAATAATTCAGCCAGTAGGTGTCCAAGGAGCCTGACATCCTGGAGCGTTTGCAGGACACTGAGGTAGCCAGGTGTTGGGGTGCCCCACCAGCCTCTAGTGGGCAAGGCTGTACTCTTTGTACACATTCTGGAATCTACTGCAGGTGGCAGTGACATGTTGAAGAGTATTCTAGAAAACACGCGTTTAACTGACTGTGCAGGGTAAAGAATATGCAGCAGCAAGAGGAGAGAATCAGTGGTGGTGCTCACGTCATGGAGGCCGGGAGGGAGAGAGGAAGACAGACGGAGCAGCGCCCCACGGGGCCCTTTGGAGACACACCTGCAGGGAGCCAGCCCCACCGTCGCCCCTCGGAGTGTCTCCCCCTTCCAAGGGCACCAAACGGGGGACTGAGCCTTTATCCACAGGCCTTGGGGGCAGTACAGCTCCAAAGTACAGAACCAATCATGCCCACCAGGTCCAGCTCAGCTTCCCAGGGGACCATGGGCGACCACGGTCAGACCTAAGAAGGCTGTGAAAGGAGGGAGAAGAGAAAAAGGGAAGGAGGGTAGGGAGAGAGAAAGAGGAAAGAAAGGCTGAGAATTTAGCTCAGTGGCGCCACTTCCTCCCTTGCAAGTGCAAGGTTGTGAGTTTGATTCTTGGTAAAACTGGGGGCGAGGGGGAGACAGAGAGAGAGAGAGAGAGAGAGAGAGAGAGAGGAAGCAGGGTAGGACAGGACAGGGCAGGACACAATAAGACAAGAAGGGTACAGGAGAGAGAAAAGCTATCAGATCTCAATTTTCAGAGACAGAAGCAGATGAACCTATAGCTCACAAATTAGTGACTTACATGTGGCTCTCAGCCCCTAGATTTTAGGCTCTAAGCTAAAGAATAGAGGGTTCCTCAAGGGAATTTTTTTTTTTCAGTACTGGGCATCGAACTAAGGCCCTTGTGATACCAAGGTGGGCACGGTACCACTAGCTAATCCCTGGCTTTTTTTTTTTCATAGATTTCTGAGACAGGATCTCATTTTGTAGTTCAGACTGGTCCTGAACTTACTATGTAGTGCCGGGCAGCCTCAAAGTCACAGTGATCCTCCTGCCTCTGTCTCCCGAGTGCTGGGATTATAGGCCTGAGCCTCCACACCTGGCCTGGGAATCTTTTCTGAGGGAGAAATCCTACTGTGCAGAATTCTCAGGGAAAGGCCAACAACCACCCAATTCTTTAGTAAAATATTTTTTCCCTTGATCTAGGCAGTGGTGTGATGAACCTCACCAGAGAGCTGGCTTTTATTCTACATCAGCCTGGTGCCCAGAGAGGGGGAAGGGCTGGCGTTTCCGGGACCTTGGAGAGGGGGCTTCCTGTTGAAGTTTGGGGTTTTATCTATGACCTGAGCAGCCAGATACCAGGACCACGTTTTAGGAACTCAGCAAACTGGTCATCAAGGCCCCTCTCTTTCTCCTCCTTCCCTTCCTCTCTCTGTTCCTCCCCTCTTCGCCCCAGGAAAGAGAAAGCACAGATTTTCAATTAAACTGGGAGTGGCTATGACTTCCTATTCCAACCTTGACTAGTTTCAGGGTCTAGGGCAAGCTAATTGTGTCATTAAGCCTCAGTCTCTTCCTTCCTCAGTAAAATTGTGGTATTACTCTATCTTTTGCTAGTTGCTTGAAGAATGAGATGAAAATAAAGAGTGCCTCGCTCATGGATTCGTTTTGAAGAGCTCAAGGTGTACCAGCTCAATAGTTTGCTTTGTAAATGTTAAGTTTCCTCTTCCTTTCCCATAATTACGAAAGGAATCAATTTCATTGTTGCTGTCTGGTAGAAGGGGGTAATAAAAGCACTTTGCATTTATATTGGTGCCCAGATCATAACGATTATTTGTTAAAGATATTCACATGTATCCACATACAAATACACATTAGATATATACATATGATTGTATGCATTGTAAACAAATTTATACACTCAATCTCAAAATACTATAGAGTCACACTCATTTAATGGGGGCGTGTTTGAAATGTAATCTCTTAATATTTGTTTTAACAGCAAAGAAAAGCAAAGTAGTCTAAGGCTTGGTTTAATATTTAATCCACTCTATGTTTTGAGCTTTAATAATAAGATAGTGAGTATGTTTTCATATCAGCACATCTCACAAAATGTCATTGTGAATGTAAGGCCGTAGCTGGCTGGTGTAGGCTTCTTACATCATATCTAACCAAATCCCGCCAGCCAGGAACCTGAGATGCCAGTTTAATTGGCCTGTTTTTAGGGTTGTAAAACTGCTGTTGACCCAAAGTCAGCCCTGGTCAGCACTGCAGTCTACACTTACAGACGTCTCATGCTGCTGGGCTCCGTGCTGGGGATTACTGCTAAGGCTGGTTGCTGGTGCCACAGAAAGATGCACCACTCTAGTGTCACCAGGTCCCCTGAGGAAACTCAGTGAATGCTGGAAAGGAAATATTTGCAATTTCAAGAATGACAAGACCTTATTGTTGCTTTCGTTGTCTTCATATTAAAACAGCCAAACTGCGGGGAAACCTCAGTTTCCCGATGAAGCCATCGAAGCCACCGGGCTTTCCTCGCTGCGGACATACCCACAAGTCACTGCTGCCGGAGCCCTTGTTTACACAAAAATCCCAGAGCCGTACCAGAGTGCATCTAGGTCTCCACCCAGGAAAACCGTAAGGAAAGGACGTCTTGTGTATGAAAATAGCTCTTAATGGTACGCCATTTGGCAAAGGGGCTTATCTTTAAAACAGGCCAATGCTTTCCCACAACTGCAGTCTGACGGACATGCACCTTGCATGTCAGGGGCAGTTCCAAGCCTGCGACCCAGGCTCCTCACCTGGTCGCACCCACCATCCTAGTCCAGGGCGGTACCTGTTCCTCCTTCTGCTGTAACCCCTCTGACCAGGCTCCAAGCTTCACCTAGTCCTTGCTACAGAGATGGCCAAAGGCAGCTTAGCCATAGAGCGGCAGGCTCAGGCTGAATCTGATGGCTGAGGAGTTACCTCAAGGGAAGGATGAACAAGAGTGACTCCCCTCGTGTCACATTTCCAGGGAGACACAGCGAGGATTCAGATTGCTCGAGACCTGCCTGTCTCAGGCACGTATTCTGGACACCGGTCTGCAAGGAGCTCTCGTCACCCTACAGTTTCGACAAAATCCACACATCAGCTTGTTTGTACCTGGCACTGTAAACACAGACCATCCCCGCTTTGTGCTTCCGGGTCTGCTGCTGTCTACAAACCATCTCAGGTCTCAGTACTTTAAAATGACAGTCAACAGACAAACAGCTTGAGCCCTTGGGCGGCTCCACTCAGTGACTGACTGGCATGCTGCCAACCTCCGCGATTCAAACTCACATCTGCCAGTCTGCCAGTACTGAGCTGCCCCTCGCCGGTCCTAACTCAGGACAAGCTGCTGAGCTGCTAGAGAAGGCTAAGCGCCTACACGGAGGCTTGCGTGCCATGCTGGGGCTCTTACACAGCGTTTTGCTCCCCTGCGAGACACAGGAACAAGAAGAGACTCCCTGCTTGGGACAGATGGTGAAAAGGAACAGGTGAAAAAACAGAGCAGCTGAGCTCTTCGGCTTTTATTTCCCAGGATCATTATCTTGAAACCACAAAGCACAGAGCAACAGCGGCCACAGGGAGGCTGGGTGCAGCCAGCTGAGTCAGGACACCCTGCGGTTTGCCCCCTCCGCCCTGTCCAGAGCCGGCGACCTGTGCCCAGAGAAGGGACCCACGCGCAGCTGCTCTGATGGTGAGGATGACGCAGTGACCATCAGCAGATGACACGACCCAGCTCAGAGCTTCGGGGGCAAGGCTGTGCGGCTGTCTGATGCCAGGAAATTACAGTGCAAGGAAGGGAAGATGTAGATATCACGGATGAGGCCTTGAGGTGCTTTAGCTGAGTGCTAGCACCTCAAACAGTGGAAAGTGAGCAGAATCGTTCGGTTCCATTGTGTCCTATGGCACCACCATCATGCACACAGTCCATCCTGGGTGGAATTGTCACTGTGGGGTATGTGACTGCAGTCGACTCCATTATACAACACTGGCTTGTACAGTGCAGACAGGGAGGAGAGGTGAGCGGCTTCCAGGGCCTGACGTGCTGGGGGCGCAGTCTTCCAGGGCAGCTGTGGAGGACAGTGAGGACCGGGTGTCGTCCAGCAACAACGCAGCAGCCTGTACACTCCTGGCTTGGATATGGTCCCAGACCGACACGGGGATATCATTATCGGGGCAGAGGTGAGGGACAGGGACTCTGGACAACTTGCAACCTCCTGTGGGTCTAGTAGTGTTTCAAAATGGAGTGCTATCAAAGATTAAACTCTTCTGGTCCTTTCTGATGTGAAGATAACCCTTGATCTTGTTCTGGAGTCACTCGGTCACACTTGGCAGAAATTAGTTCAAGCTGACTTGTGAGAACGGGGGGAGGGATGGGCAGGCCATGGAGTGGGTGTCCAGGCCATGGGGGGCTGTGTGACCCCAGGACTCAGAAAGGCTGATGCCATCTGTCCCCGCGCACCCGGGGCCCCTCTTGGTCAGGTTTTCTCTCTGTCCCTCTCCAGCTGGGTTCCACTGTCACTCTGTCCTCAGGGCACCTATGAGACTGCTGAGGGTCCAGTCCTGACCAGGGCTTCCAGGAGAGGTCACCCACTGGGCCTAGGGGACCTGTGGCATCTACTCTAGCCCAGCCACTTATGGGCATGTGGCACAATCATGGGTCCTGAGCTCACACTGTGACTTGAGAATGGTGCTTGGAGAAAAGGGGGACATGAGTTGGCCACACCCCCAAAAGGGGACTGTTATGGAGATGTAGCAAAACCTTGGTGGGAACAAGTGACCAGCAGGCCACAGATCAGTGCGTGCACCGGGGTCCTGCAAGGTGATCGTTAGCACCCACAGCTCAGGGGATTTGAGGGAAGACTAGTGAAACTGTTCACAACCTCGAGGGCAAGGTGTTGGGAGCATCTGAGGTGCTGTGGGACTGGGAGCTGGTGACGCCACACATCTTTGAAACCTTGGTCAGAGAGGTGACGGTGGTGGCAGCCGCAGGGTCTACAGGAGCTGAGAGAACGTGATGGAGCAAGCCTGGCCCAGGATGGCCACAAGGTGGCTTGGGGGACACTTTTCTAACACCATTCTCCTCCCTCCACTCAGGCCCCTGGGGTGGCTTCAACTGGTCCAAGGGGCCAGAGGTCAAGGTCAAGGTGCCCTGGGTGTGGCTACTCCAGTCAGCACTCAGATGCAGAGCCAGAGGAGAAGGGAGATGAGATCTGTGAGGTGTGTGGAGGACACGCAGCACAGCTGTGCCACTTCTACAGAAGCAGTTTGGTTTGTGAACAGGAAGAGATCTTAGACCCAGGTATAGTGGCACATGCTTGTAATCCCACCACTTTGCAAGGCCGAGGCAGGAAGATTGCAAATTGAAGCCCAGCCTGGGAACTTAGTGACAGAGAAAGACCATGCCTTAAAATAAAAGATAAAAAAGAGCCGGGTGTGGTGGCTCCCACCTATAACCCCAGCACTCAGGAGGCAGAGGCAGAAGGATTGCCCAAGTTCAAGGCTATCATGGGCTACATAGTAAGTTCAGGGCCAGCCTGAACCACAAAATGAGGCCCTGTAAAAAAAAAAAAAAAAAGATCCAACTCCACAAAAACCTAAAAAATAAAAATAAAAAAGAGAGATGATGTAGCTCAGGGTGAACACTCTGGGTTCAATCCCCAGTATCACAAGAAAAGCGGTGTGGGTGTCTCAGAGCCAGTCTCAGTTTCATAGCCGGCCTTTCCAGCGACTCTGTACTGTTAACATTTTCACATCTTGGGCCAATCGCCGTTTTATTAACACAACCGTGAGCAAGCTCTTCCTCTTGTCTAGCACATGGCTTCTTCTCAGTTTTTCTCAATCTCTCTGAGTCTGGATACGTGTCTGCCTCTCCATACCTTCCTCTGTGGCCCTAGCTTCTAAAACAGCACATACACAGTGGGTACTCATCAATAATGTTCCGGATGGAAAGAAAGAAAGAATGAACGAGTGAGTGAATGAATGAATGGATGTAGGCTGCGTGCTGACACAATGCTGGGGACCCCTCTCCCCCTTGCTGATCACCAAGGATGCTGATGAATGTGCCACCCTTGTTTCGTGGGAAAGGGTTTGGGCTCTGATTCCAGTCTTGGGTTTAACTCGGATCTCCTGCGCTTCCCAGCATTTAAAAGCAGGTTACTTAAGATGTCTGTACCCCACTTGCTTCTTGCAAAGTGGGGACACAGGTTCTTACAGGTTTTACTCAGCACTGCTAATCCTCAGAGCTCTGTCAGGATTATTCACTCTCCATTCAGCCACCGTTGTTACTGGAGAACTTCTTAGGCAATTGCGTAGATGCATTAATAGAAGAGAGACATGGGGAAAAAAAAAAAAAAAGTTAAGCTACTCCCCAGAACCTGAAGGAAAGTCACCCCACGGAGGCAGGAAAACTGGAAAGGTGACCCAAGACTCCCTTTGCTAAGACAAACTTAAGTGCCAGCCCCCCATACTTTCTAAAGTACTAAACTGTTGAAGTTTTAACAAATCCACCCTTGAGGAGGCCTGCTTTCCCTATGGGAAATGGATCCATGTGGATATTTTTCTATTTTAAGATGATTGTTCATAATAAAACAGGTAAAAATGTGCATCTAGTTTAAGATAGACAGTTGGCAGGGCCTAGGGACTTTGAGCTGGTGACATGGTGTGGCTGGTTTTATGATGACAATGAGAGGATTATGGGACTCCTGCTGCTACTAGATATCTCCTCTGTTAACGTCCAGCTTCTTCTTCCCTTCTCTCACCCCTGTCTCAAACTGAATTGCAAACCTCTGCAGGAGGGCAGGCGTGTGCTGGGGTGACTTCCCTGCACGTGCAGGACTCTTGCTCTATCCTTGCAGCTCTGAGGCTCCGCGGACTCTGCCCAGACGCTGTCCTCATCCCTGCTGTTCTCAGTGGGGACTTAACAGCTTCCTGACACTGGCAAGGACAGAATGGCAGTCTTGGCAGTGACTCTTTCTTCTGCCTTTGATTTCCCAGCCGCTAGGGACACCCTGGAGTAAACTGTCCTTTCCTTTGGACTGGCATAACACCACGCTGAGATAGTTGCTACGTGCCACCTTGGTCTTGAGTCTTTTGCCTCCTGCCTGCCATCCCTGTATACACAGATGACACTAGGCTTTGTTCCAGCTGGATACAGTCCCCACCTCCAGCTGCCACCTCTGGTCCTTGTATACTCCGTGTGCCCACATCGACACCGCCCTAACCAGTGATGCCTCTCACCAGCAGCTCTGCACACCTACTCCTGGCTGCCCTGCCCACTTCCTACCCCTTAAACCTCACTCCTGCTGATGGTCATTGGTGAACCCCCAGCCTCCAGCCCATACTCAGTCCCCGTGACCCTGTCCACAAGCCAGGCTGGACACACCTCTGCTGCCTGGACCTCCACAGGCTCACCGTCCTTCTGTGGCTCTCTGGACACCTGCGTCCCAGGCCTCAAGTTGTCCCCACCCCGCATACGAGCTCTCTGGTAGCCCCTGACCTGGCTGTCTGCTATGACTGGTCACAGTGAACAGATAAAATACATTCTGCCAAGTCAGAACTTGCTACATTCCCCACAAGTGCCGCTGTGATTTGTTTCCAGAATGGCCAGTCCCTGCTCCCGAGTGAGGCCATCCTCCCCACCAAGCCTAGTGCCAGCCCCTTGACGTCCATCAAGGACATCACACAAGGGGTGACACGGTCTCTGCTCCCCTCTGCTAGCCGGGGCCGCTCACCCTTTTCACACCCCCTCCTCAGTGCCTCATGCCTTAACCCCAATTTCTAACTTTGATTTCAGGGTGCAGAGAGACACCACAGCATGTTGTCACTGTCCCATCCCATGTTAACCCATCCCGTCATGCCTTTGTCCTCATCTCTCTGAAAAGACTAAAGTTGTCCGTTATCTTACCAGAGCATCAGTCCTGTGGCGGGGGACACTGAGGTCCCTCATGGAAAGGGCGCTTGGAGCCTGCCCTGCTGTAGCCCTTCCTGTCCTTTAACCACGAAGCCCTCGGAGCCCTGTACCCATCAGGCTTCTTCTCTAGAGACACTCTTTCATTAGTGACTGAGCCGGGTTGAATAGTGTCCTTCCAAAGTTCATGGCCACCAGCCACGCGGAAACAGGCTCAGTGCAGATGTGACCACCTTCCAGTGAGTCAGTGAATTTGAATGGGTCTTAAACCCAGGACCAGTCCTCAAGAGGGTGACTTGGATGTGGACAGACACAGGTGACAACAGTGGCTGGGGTGGGAGCATCGCAGCTGTGAGCCGAGGAATATGATGACACAGAAGCTCAGGAGGTCAGGGGATCCTCTGCTATGGCCTTTCCTCAGAGGAGGCTCAGCTTGGTTCCACTGACGCTGCTCCCAGACTCCAGCCTCCTGAGCAAGAGCATAAATAGCTGTTGTTTTAGCCTCCTGGTTTACCTGTTTTGTGACAACAGCCACAGGAAACCTATAAGGTAATGCACAATGCCACTCACTCCTTTTGTAAAAATGTATTACTCCAATCCAAACCCGTGGGGTCCCACACAGGACAACCACAGTGCTGGGTGCCACCTTTTGGATGTCAAAGATGTGTCAAACCTCACCTGGCCCAAAGAGAACTGCTGGATGCCTCTAAATCCAACACCCAAAATCTTTTCCCCATTGAGAAGTCGAAACCCGTCATTTCTCAGCGCAAACTCAGGAAGTCCCTGTGTACCTTAGCTCTGGCATCCTGATACTAGACCTTCATCTGGTCACAGTCAGCTGGCCTGGACCCCCTCTCCGGGCTGACTGACGTGTCCCTGCTTCCGTTCATTGCTCCGTGCACACAGCACCTGCAAGTCCCACCTGGGCAGCTGCTCTCAGAGGCTGTCAGGCAGGGGCACCAGCTCATGTTGTGCAGGTCTGGCCTCAGGAGTGGTGTCTCTGAGCGCTATACTGTGTCTAATGTCTCTCGGGTTCTTTGAGGGGCCCTTCCTGGCCAGAGCAGCTCCAGAAGCCCTTGTGTTGAGCCCCTACCCACATCCAGAACAAGCTGACTTTCTCCTTCCCTCTCCTCTGGATGGCTTCCTACGGCCAGGACTCCTCCCTGGGACGTCTGCACCCTCCAGCACACGGCCCGTGCTCTATTACACAAGAGAGTCTCAATAATTCATTTCTTCACTAATGGACAGAACTCAGAGCCCATTAGGAGCAGACACTGTGGAGCCGGACTTTGCCCTTAAATACACAGGCCCATGTGAGCATCGCAACCCACCAGGAGAAGCTTTCCCCTGGGCATAGAGCAGCCTGCTCTGCTGAGCTGAGCAGTGGGCATGCTACCATTGCACGGTGCCTCACCTTTGCATAGCTCGTTGCTCTATTTTCCTGAAGGTAGCGAGTTCTAGAGGGCACCCCCCCCATACTCAGATACAGAATCTTGGACTGATTCCCAGGCTTGCCGGTGACTTATGTGATCCTGATAGAGGTGGTTTGATTTCTTAATGCACGGACAGTGAAACTTGCCCTTGCTTCTCAGCGCAGGGATGTTGTGAAACCAAAAGAGACAGCTGGGAAATGCCTGAGAAAGTCTTAATGACAGGATATGCGTCTGCTTCCCAGCACAGTGTCATTAAAGATGCCATTATTGCTAGAAGCACTTCAGAGAAGAGGAAACTGTGGCGACCACAATGCAGGTCTGGCCCGGGGGGCTCTTAGGGGTTGGTGTTCAGGTCACTTACTTAGTTCTCACGGGGGTCAAGGGCAGGAAATGGGGCTTTGGGGCCATCCTGGGGCTCCTGGGCCCCCTACTGGGGGCAACACACCTGAGGGCATCCAGACTCAGATGCTTGGACTCGGTCTGGATGCGGCTTCTCCCTACACATGTCCGCTTTCCACTGCACACTGCTGTCCTCCTCTTTGCTGGATACCTGGGCCTTCTGATGGCCTCTTTTTAAGTGGCCCCTGGGCCAAGGCCTATTCCTTTCATGTGTTCTTCCAATTACCAACTGACTCATCTTAAAGCAGGAGTCTCTATTCTCCAAGCCACGAACTTATGCTGGACCTTGACTTGTAGGAAATGGGCCACAGATAGGAGGTGAGCAGTGGGTAAGACCACAATGCTTCATCTATAGTTACAGCTGATATCCATCAACCAATGACAGAGTCACACCTTATGTCAGATCCCTGGCAGCATTAGATTCTCATAGGAGTGAAGAACTCACTGAATCACATGGAGGAGATCTAGATCATATGCTGCTTACAAAGCTTTAATGTCTGGTGACCTGAGGTAGAGCAGAGGCAGTGACACTAGTGCTGGGGAGCAGCTGCAAATGTAGACTAGCAGAGAGGGCTGACCACACAGAGACCACAATAAATCAATAAGATGGTGGCAGGCTTTCAGTTGGACTCTGACACTCATAAGAGTCTGTTATGGCTCACTTATTTTATTTACTTTCCTGCTTATTTTATCTACTATTCCTGTCCATGCTTTTTTCTTGTACTGTGCACAGGTCTCAGTCACAGTCTCGAGAATCCCACAAGCCAACCCTGGCCAAAACCAGTAAGAGAACAAACACCACTGGACAACTTCTTTGCAAAGGGAAAAAGGCCCACTGATGAGACAGCAGGAGACCCTAAGATGCCAATGTAGAGCAAAGCTGCACTTACAAGAAAATGCCAAGAGTCCTACTTAAATTTCATGTTCATCAAAACAGGTGATTCACATGCTCCAAGCCTGTTTTGCATAACATGTGGTGAGTGGCTATCCAACAAAGCTATGAAACCTTCCAAACTGCTTTGCCATATGGAGATGAAACGCTCTGCATTAAAAGACAGGACTCTGGCGTGTTTCAAAAGAAAAATAACAAACACAAAAATAGAAGCAATTATTGAAGACTGGCACTTTATCAAATGTGTTGGCAGGGACACATTTTTAGTTGATTCACATTGCTAAGATGAGGGAGCCCTTTACTAAGGGGGAAGAGTTGGTCCCATCTGCCGCTGAGGACTCTTGTGCTGAACTTTTAGAATGGGATGCAGTTCAAAGGTGGCATGCATTCTTCTTTCAGTTAGTGCCATTACTAGCTGGACTGATGAAATAGAAGAGGATTCTGAGGTACAGTAGAAGCAGAAAAATGAGTCACATGGCATATAATCCAGGTCAAGTCGATGGATCTGGACAGGGCAACAACACTTGTTTTGGTGCAATATTTTTTCATAAGGATGTGCATGAGGATATGTACGTGAGGTGATCCTCCTGACTCAGACTACCAAGCAGTGGGGTGACCACCTGTGCCTCCATGCCTGGCTCACCTTCTGAACTCTTGCAGCTGGGGCTCCTGGGCCCCTGCAGGACAGCACCCCCCATCAAGGAGAAATCAAGATTAAACCAAGCAGATAACAATCAGAAGAAACAAATCCTCCAGATCAAAGTGAGGAGGCTGGCCAGTAAATCTCAGCCAGCAGCTGCTGCGGGAACACAACAGAAGGAGCTCTGTGAAGTTTCCCAAAGCAAAAGCCTTCTTACAAAAGTCAGGAAAATTAACTGCTTATAAAACAACAGAAAAATATCCAGGGCAAACCTCACACAAAGTTACCATTTAGAAGAGAAAAGGGCGGGGAGGACACCCGTCTGAGAACAGAAGCGCTGGCGTGACCCATCCCTGGGGACGCTCAGTTGCCAGCTCCACACAAGTCCCCGCAGGCCCAGCCCGATGGGCACGCGTCCCCCTCAGCTCTGTGGTCAGGAGTCGGGGCAGGCGAGCTGGGCCCTCCACCCGGGCCTCAGAGGCTGGAGTCAGGGTGCCGGCTTGGGCTGTGACCCCATCTGAGGTCTGGTTCTGTCCCAAGCTGCCTAGCTATTGGAAGGATCAAGTCCCTGTGATTGTAGCTCCAAGGCCTTTAGCTTCGGGGGTCACCCCACGATTCCTGCCACATGGTGCTCTCCCCGAAAGGCACTTTTCTTCTTCTAGGATGATGAGAGGGGAATATATGAGGTGTGATCAAGAAATATTACAAATGTTTAATTCTTTTTAAATGCACTACAGTAAAAGACACCTTGCCATAAATCCTTCTCAACATCCTCCCTTGCCACCTCATCCTCGCCACGTTCTGAAGCTTCTCTGGAAGTCCTCTTCTGTGACTTTTGTTGTGCTGTCCTGGTGGCCTTGATATTCCAAGTCGACTCAAAATATTTCCCTTTCACAGTCCTTTTGACTTTGGGGAACAGCCAGAAGTTGCACAGTGTCCTACCTGGTGAAAAAGGTGGAGGACACAGCATCTTATTCTTTTTTTTTTTTTTTTTTTTTTTTGAGAGAAGGTCTTGCTTTTGTAGTTCAGGCTGGCCCTGAGCTCAGCCTCAAACTCATATCACAGCAATCCTCCTGCCTCTGCCTCCCGAGTGCTGGGATTACAGGTGTGAGCCACCACGCCCAGCACTGTGGTATGTGGTACTGATTGCTGCTGGGTGTGAATCTCCACGCCCAGTATTGTATGTGGTTACCAGGGATCGAACCCTGGTCCTTGCGCTTGCAAGACAGGCGCTGGAACCACTGAGCTAAATCCCCGGCCCTACACAGCATCTTATTCTTATAAGCCTAACTTCCCGTTAGATAGCATTCAACAGCAACATTCACTGTATTTTTTTTATCATACTCTTAAAAACCCTCATGAAAGAAGATTTGCATACCTGCTTTAGAAAGTGGCAAGAATTACAGGATAAGTGGTTTGTTTGTTTGTTTTTTGAGACAGTGTCTTGCTATGCAGTTCAGATTGATCTCGAACTCATGGTGATCCTCCTGTCTCAGCCTCCTGAGTGCTAGGATTATAGGCAGGTACCACCATTCCTGGCCTGGGATAAATGTGTTCGAATCAAGAGGAAGGATCTTGAGGAGGATTAAGGACAATGTGTTTTTCATAGTAACATATTTTAAAACAATTTAAGCATTTGTGAAATATTTTGATTATACATCATATGTGCTAGGGAAATAAGATTGTAAGGATATTAGAATGCATTTTCAAAGAACTAAAGGCATTAAGAAAATGCACAAGAAAAATTAGAAATTAGAAAAACACCAGAAATAAAAGAGAGCTAGAAGTAACCGTCTTAGACATGAGGTTTAAACTAGAGAAAACACAATGTGGTGGATTAACTAATGGTCACCCTGGATCACCCAGCTGCACTGAGTGAGCATGGTTCTGGGCCTGGAAGACTCGCCTGAGGGTTGTTGCCGCCAGCATAAAAGAATTGGAGGGGAAGGTCGTATGCTGTTGATTTTTCAGCAGAAGACTGCCAAGGCTGATTTTCCTGATATGAACTTGGCTGTTCTTCAATCATAGGAAGAGCTCAGGTCCTCGCTGTCAGGGGGAGTGGCTGCTGCTCCTGTCAGAGGAGCCCTGGTCTCACCCTGAGTGACATTTCCCAGCCTGGTGTAGATGCTTCACCCCTCCAGCCGGCGCAGGCTTCCGAGCTTCTTCCACTGGCCTTCAGGCCTTCCCGGGCAGATCCTCGATACGGACAGGCATGGGGCACTGCCGTGGGCTCTAGGCTTCCGGAGCACATTGCCCTGGGCTTGGGCCAACAGCTGGACTGTACAGGACTTCACTGTGGGCTCCAGGCCCTCAGCGGGATTCTTCAGGTCTCTGGTGGGTGGGCCTATCTCTTACTCTCCTCTGCAGTTGACTTTTTGGTGAATATTTAAAAATTATCCTGTAAATTATGAGTCGTGTATTGTATTCCCTTGCCAACCCTGAATGCAGCACACAAGAATAAGTAAGTGCAGCGAGAATAACAAGAAAAATAGAAGAGAGATAAGGGGAATTCAGAGATCAAGAAAGAACAGAGTTTCTATCTTATTCTAGAAAGAATGACCACCAAGAAGTCAAACAACAAATCCTGGGCAGAGCCCTCTACACTGTCAGTGGGGACGTAAACTAGTACAAGTACTCTGAAAATTGATATGGAGATTCTTCGAAAAATTAAAAGTAGAAATTCAATTTGACCCAGCTATGAACTTGATCAGCTCCCAAGGGCTGGCTGTAACTCAAGTTGGTTGTAAGTCAACACAGCTGAGAGCTGGATGTTTACTTGGGACCGCAATGCAGATAACAAAAGGCAGGTGAATCTTCCATTAATTCAGTTACCTAACTTGTTTGTGTCTCAGCCTGGTTGTAACTTGACTGTTCACTGTATTCCCCTTCTAAGTATCTTCTCAAAAGAGTTGAAGACATCATGTTACAGAGATCCTGCATATCCATGTTGATAGTAGCATAATTCATAATAGCTAAATCTTCAAAGCAGCCTTCATGTCCAGCAGTAGGTGCAAGGATGAAGAAGATGTATTTGCCATGCAGTGGAGTACTACTCTGCCATAAAGGATAAACTCAAGTCATCCATGAGAAAATTAGTGCACCTTGAGACCATCATGTTAAGTGAAAGAAGACACAGAAGCTTCAATATTGCATAGCTTCTCTTTCATGAGAAATCCAAAATATAAATAATTTAAAGAGCAAAATAGAAGAAAAGTAGGGAGGTGGGTTTTTGGCAAATGGAGAGAGGATTTAGAGATACAAGGAAGTCGAGAGAAGAGGGGGGAAATACAAAGAATGAGATGTGTACATGTACCAACTCCCTGTGGTGAATATGATCATTACATACTACAAACATGTACTGATATAAAACAGAACAGACAAAGAAAAACATAAACATATTCAAGAGTGTGAAAAGCAGTAGAGACCAAGAAGACCAACCAGGGACAGCAGCCCGCGAGGCAGAGCCGTGGGGGCGAATGAGACACTAGAACCCCGACTCCAGGAGGATTTCCTACAGAACAAGGATATGCTCCATAGAAGAGAACAGATATGTTACACCCAACACCAAAACACACTCCAGTAACATTAGAAGGAGTCGAAGAAAAATTTAAAAATAAACTCTGAGGGCCAGGGATTTAGCTCTGTGGCATCGCATCTGCTGCGCAAGCGCAAGGTCCTGAGTTTGATCCCCAGTGACACAAAAAAATAAGAATACATAATTAAAATAAACCTTGAGGGCCGGGGAGTTAGCTCAGTGGTTCCGGCGCCTGTCTTGCAAGCGCAAGGGTCCGGGTTCGATTCCCCGGTAACCACATAACAATACTGGGTGTGGAGACCCACACCCAGCAGCAACCAGTACCACATACCACAGTGCCGGGCGTGGTGGCTCACGCCTGTAATCCCAGCACTCGGGAGGCAGAGGCAGGAGGATTGT
>PVIR01023789.1:0-26620 GCA_004026965.1 Petromus typicus
ATATCTGGAACTTTTATAATTATATGCCTAAGTGTAGATTTTTTCATGTCACGGGTGTGTGGAGTTAAATATGCTTCATATATTTGTATGTCCAATTCTTTTCCTTTTCCTGTGAAGTTTTCTGCCATTATCTCTGTGAAAGTTTTTAAATGTCTTTTGCATTATCTCCTGCTTCCTCAGTGACTCCAATCAATCTTATGTTAATCTTCTTTGAATCATCTAGGAGCTGTTGGATTGTTTTTTCATTATTCCTTGCTTTTTTCCATAGATTATGCTTTTCCAGTTCATTGGTTGAGATCCTGCCTTCTAGTTCTGAAATTTGGTCTTCTGCCACATTCATTCTATTGCATAAACTTTCAGTTTCTTAATTTCCTGGACCTCTGCTTGTAGGTGTTTAAAAGGTTCCATTGATTTTGCTATCTTGGATTCTATCAACTCCATCATTTTCTCTTTATCTTTAATAATCATCGTGTTGATTGTGTCCAATATCTCTGCTTTCATCTCAGAGATCAGTTCTGATTTCCATTTCACTAGATTTGCTTTGGTTACCATTTCCGAGGACCTTGTAGACTGGCCTTCAGAGTTCTCTATTTCCCTTCCTCCTGTATTACCTTGAGGTGAGGATCTTTGTACCTGAGACTTTGAGTGTTTCCTCATCTCTGAGTTTTTGTCGTTGCTGTTTGGCTTTGTACCTGCCCTGTTTTCTGGCGATGTTTGTTGCAAGTCTCTTTCCTCCTAATATTTAGGAATCTTAAAATATCAGTGTTTCCTGGGTGCTCTTTAGTCTGCATTGGGACCTAAAGAAAGACCCCTAGTTCTGACACACCATATGAGGCACTCAAAAAGTAAGGTCAGAACACCTTCTCCCATCTGCTCTAGAGGCAGGAAGGCTCTGGCTCCTGCACTGCTATAATAGCGCTGCCTGAGGTTCCAATATGCCTGCCTACTCACCAGTACAGAGTCCCTGGGCTGCTTGTGCAGTTGGCCTGGAGGCTAGTAGGCTGCAGGCCCTGTGCAGTTGCAATGGTACTGGCTGACATTCCACCAGGCCCACCTACACACCAATATAGAGTCCCTGGATGTGCTTCTGCATTTGACGTGAAGAAAGGCAGACTCTGGCCTTCTTGGCTGCAACGGCATGGGCTTCTGCTTCCCTGGCTCTGCCCTTTGTTATACTCAGTCCTTGGGCGCTCCTCCGGCATGGGTCTAGAGGCTAGTGAGCTCCAACCCTGGCATGAATGTAATGGCACCAACTGCCACCTCCGTGGTGCTGCCTGCTATTATGCTTAGTTGCAATATTCTTATATTGGATGAACTTCTTAATGTGACGGTTAGATCATAGCCTGTCCTCCCTCGCTTGAGTTAGATACCTTGGGCTACATTTACTTTTATTTTTGTGCCACTTTCATTCTTCATGGTATTTATTACTTCATTTTGTGTATGTCAACTCAAAGTAAATGCTTTTCAAATATTATCAGATAAAACAAGAAGAGCAGACATTTCATTTCCATTTAATCTCTACTTTTGATCTAGATTGCTCAAACCTAGATGCTCTGACAAAGGCTGATCAGGCAGTGAGAAGGCATGACAGTGTTTAAACACATACTGATTGTCACAACTAACATCCAAAAGAGAAAAGCAAGGGTTGTGCTGGATACTACAGTACAAAAGATCCCACCCATCCCATGCTCACAAACAAACAAAACCTGTACACAAACAAAACCTGCACCTGAATTCCCACAATACTGAGATCAAGAAACCCAGAATGCCAGAGACTCCTTCCCAGTCTTTAATAAGATATAAAAATATGTAGGCATAAAACAACTGGGAAGAAGAATAAGCCAATTTTACATTCATGAAATTCATGCTAATTTTTCTTTGATACTAAAAATGCTTATGGGTTATAGAAATAATTCAATGTAGTTTTACCTTTGAAGATACATTAAGAAGTTCATCCAATATAAGAATATTGCAATTGCTCCACATTGCCACTGCACGTATGCTGGTATGCTAACAAACAAAGGCAGCACAAAAATGATGCTTTTTGTGTAGATAATCCATTCCAAAGCATTGTTATAGTCCAAAAAGTAATTCTTTTTCTATAATTAAAAAGAATGGAAGATTGGCACATGTAGATATCACATGTAGACATCACATTTGGCATCTATGGATGGGCACACACACATATATATGATGAGGACTAGTGAGCCACTTGTGCTGGCTGAAGAGAACCTGGCATGGGGATCAGTGCCGGAGATGGTTCTGTTTCGACCAATCTGGTGTCATAGAAGGCTGGTGTAGAAGGAAATCATATGTGTTTTTGAGCTGTACCTGTAGAGTGTGCTCTATGTTAAGGAAATGGCTAAGGAGCTATAAGTTGGTTGAATGATTCCTGAGGTCTTTCAGTTGGATATGCATGTAGATCTCTCCACACAAGAACTAAAGCTGCCTCTAAAGGAGTTTGGAATGTGTGCTGAGAACTGAGAAATGTAAATAAATCATAAGAATTAAAGATTTCATGTTGTGGACATTAAATTTCTCATTTGTAAAATATTGAAGTATCAATAAGAAAATGTAGTTAGCAAGTCTGGTAGAACATTCACATAACTTTATAGTTCAATATAAGTATAATCTGCAGTTTTCACCTCAGGAAAATGAAGAAAAGTAACAAGGGAAATTGAATAGTGTGCATTAAAATCATTTAAAATAAAATAGAAAATATAATTTAACTGTTAGAATTATAAAAACTTACTTAAGTAAATATCGAGAGTGCTCATATTGTGTAGTAAAAAGCAATTTATCAACTTTTAATACAAATATGAACATATTTGCATGATGTAACAAACGAGGTATCACGTATACATGTATGACAAAATAATATTCACAAAATACGTAAAAATAAATAAGACTTTAAAGCTTCCTTAGAAATAAAAGACCTATGTAATATATTCACCAAAACAACAACCTACAGATAATTTACATAATTTTAAAGTATAAAATGATCTTGTTTCACCCTATCAGAAAATGGAGCATAAAGTAAAAATTTATTGTATAAAAGATTTCTAAAGTTTATTATAACTTATAATTTTATCCTATAAAAATAGTGCTCATTTTAAAGAAAGAACTAAAAGACTCTTTTGAAATGAAATCCTGAGCCAGATAAGTTTTTAAAATAATTATTTACATTTAAAATTATCAAATTTAAAATCAATGTTAGCAAAAGATTAAAAATGGAAAAGACCTGGAAAAGTCCTTCATACCAATCACTTGAAGCCAGAAGATCAATCTGGACTAACAGAAGAGGAATGGCTCTTTTATGGATATGTCAAACAGTTCCTAAAAGTCATCTGCTTTCTATATTTTCAAGCTTGCCATTTTCAATCTATACACCACTCATCTATTTTAATATAATAAATATGTCAAACAATTGCTTATCAATAAATATAATATTTACATCTTTATAGATACGAAGAATATTGCGTACCTGCTGGAAAATTTGGACCACTTCTTTGCAATATCCAAATATACTTGATAAAAAAACTAAAATCATACAAACTTTTATTGGATACGAATTCTGAAACAACAAAAAAGAAGACAACTAGTTATGAAAAAATATAAAATGGTTATAGCAGTTTCATAATTTCTCACTACTAAATATTCATTTTTTATTTCTCTATATTAGCAAATTTTTAACGAAATGGAAAATCATG
The DNA here is from genome assembly GCA_004026965.1 of Petromus typicus. Taxonomy (NCBI): domain Eukaryota; kingdom Metazoa; phylum Chordata; class Mammalia; order Rodentia; family Petromuridae; genus Petromus; species Petromus typicus. The sequence goes on from PVIR01023789.1 coordinate 3,711, forward strand.
ATGGTGTAACTGTTCATCTCATCTAGTAAGGATAGAACATGATCAGCTAACATTACAGAAATATAAATGTAAACCTATAGCCATAAAACTTGCCATTGAAAATGTTTCCATTATACATGTACATTTATATATCTTAAAACCTCCAGGTCAGTGGCATTAAGCACGTTCTCACTGAGAATCCACTCTCAGCACTCTGATTCCAGAGCTTCTTCATCATTCCAAAGAGAAGCTTTATATTGCTAAGTAAGTCCCCCCATTTTCCACTCCTCGTAGTACCTGACACCTACAAATCTGGTTCATGTAGACATGCATATTCTGAAGTGGTACCTTTCAGGATTTAAGCGCGCTTGTGCTTGTCATTTTAAAAAATTAGTTAAAAAATGGTTTATTGAGTTGCTCACTTACATTTACTCTTATTCCACAACAGATTTCAGAAAAAGTTAGCTGGTTATAAGAAAGTCTTGCTATTTCAGTTTTATTATGGGCTCAGATTTCTTAAGGAAAAAGACACTTTAAATATTTTTATTAGAAGTTGAAACTTTAAGATACCGTAGTGTCTAATATTTCCAAATGATCACGAGTTTCATTGATGATTCCTGTTGAGTTGAAAGCCGTTCCTGGCTTTATATGAACAACAAGCAGGGTCATGGGTATGAGGCCAAGGCAGTAAGACCCTAGGTTCATCATATGAGCTCTAAATCCATAGGCACACCTGCAGAAAAATAAGCAAACTCTCATGGAGCCATTTCATACAGAAATTATACACTCAAGACACCTCTACTGAAAATAATTTTAATTCATTTCAGAAGTCTAGTTGGTAAATGCACTGAAGTTTACACTCAAAAATTCTGATTTACACTTTTAATTTTCAGACAAGGAAACTCAATTTCTTAGCAAATCATGACTAAAATCTCACCAAGCAAGGCAAGAGGAGAGACTTTGGTTTCACGTTAGGCCTACAAGTTGAGTGCTTTCCCCTAGAACAGGTTTTTCATTCCACTAAACTTCCCGATGTCTTAGAAAACTGTTTCTTCCACCCCTCAGGTCATTCATTTAGGACCAAAGGTAACATATTGTAAAGTTAAACAATTTGAAGGTCAGCATTTAATGTCAAACAACTTTCATGTCAAAATTCACCTCGTATTTCCTTATCAAAACACAGGACTTTAATGAAATTTAACACAATATGACTTTAAAACATAATTGTTCATAAGACTTCTAATAGATTTAATGATGACCTCATTTTACAAATATTACTAGGTACCTACCATTTCATAAGTAAATATTCTTTACACACAGGATGATTGAGAAGCTCTATGCGACTATGTTGTACCATAACCTAAGAAATAACAAAAACATAAATGTATTAAATAATTGAGTATAAATTAAGATTTTGATTTTCTGCTTTTATGACTTTATTTTGATATTGCAAAAAAGTCACATTTGCTTATTTTAGAACTTTTGAAAAATAAAAAATGTACTGAAACTTTTTTAAAAGCTCAAAAACTATTTTTGCAGCTACAATTATATGACTCGGTTTATTTCTTCTGATCTCTGACTAGCTGAAAGGGCATAATAGGGTTATAACAAGAAAGGGCATCAAGGATAAATTAGCAAGATTCACACCTTCACTCTTTCTTGAAGAGACATGTCCTTATTTCTCTGGTAGAGTACACATTAATAATAGTTAAAATGATCTGTAGACTTTGAATTTTCATGAGTTATTAGGAACTATTAAAAGGTACTTAAAATTTGCTCCTCACTCATTCACATAGAAGAGCTGATGTCAGCACGGTGATGAAACAAGTGGCCCCAGAGCCTCCTTCCCACACAGAGACTAACAGTGACCCCTGGACCATCACCTCTGGGAGCTTCCAGAACCCAGCAGGAGGTTCTGCGCCTCAGCTGTACACACAGCCAAGAAAAGTCATGTGATTTTCATGAGGAAAATTCATCGCTGTGAACTGCCACAGTCCCTTTTGGCACAGCACAGAAAACTCACAATGCCTGGCTTCTCTCTTAGGGAAGAAAGAGAAGGTGGAATGCATGTCCAGTGTTCTGACTTTTAAGAGAGTCTCACAAGGGGATTATTTCTATTTTGTCTGAATTTAAGGACTGACAAAGCAGGCACAAGGAAGGCCAACTGAGAACAGAGCAGATCTTTGGGTCCCAAGTCTTGGGAAATTCTGATTCGTGCCATATGTTGTAACTGCTTCAGACTGGATTAATTTAGTCAGAAGAATCTGAGAGCTTCTCAAAGGTTAGAGATTACTAGGCAGCCCAGCCACTGGTGGAACTCGAAAGCTGTGGTCATTCTGCTATGGTTTACACTGGAGGAAATCCTTGAATGTGTAAGTAGGTGTTGGACAGAGGTGGGGGACAAATGTTGCCTGTGTTATATGGTTTGTGATTCAGAGTTGAATCAGGTCTTACATGGCTGTCAGCACAGCAGTGTAAAACTTTAAGAGGATGAATTAACCACAATGGTAAAAAATGATTGTTCTATTAAAAAAATAAAAGGGCTATAACTCTCAATGTTGAATGAGATGATGATGTGTATATATAATTGACCAATAAAGATTTGAATTAAAAAATAAAGGATTAGGCCACATAGCAAGCACTGACCCTGAATTGTAAAATTACAATTCTTGTTAGGATCCTCTCATTTCTATCAAGTATTATCGAACTACCTGGATAATTAAAACACTGCACTTACATTGAGGATTGAAAGAGGCTCATAATTAACCTCTTGCCCAGGTGTTATTTTTTTGGTTAATTCCAAAGGACACTGAAGATATTTGAAATTGTATTCAATCTGCAGAAGACATAATTTTAAAGAAAATATGGTTAGTGTAGAATAGACCCCCAAAATAGTTCTTGACAAATAAAAGATACAAGCCTCCAGTTCTGCTGAAAATTAACTAACTCAAAACTGAGTCATTTAAAGTGAAGAATAAGAAATTGAATTATTGCATATTAATTTAAAAATTAAAATTCTGCAAAGGATTATTCTGTTGCTTTGTAACTTATAGTCATGGAAATAAATGGATTCTCAAAAACTCCTTCAGATCTCTTAGACTTTCATTCTTCAGAAGAAACTATAGAAGAAAATATAAAGTCTAGGAATAATGGCAAATTATACTATAGATTATATATCTATTATGTCTCTATTTCTAAGATTCTAACAATATTAATAAGATAAATTCAAATTATTGTGGAAAAAACAACTTACATGATAGTCTTGGCAGGATTTGTCCTCTGTGGAAGGTATCATGCAGAAATCTAAAAGAACCTTTAGAAAAGAAAAAGTGGTCGAGAAAACTAAGAAAAAAACTCTTTTGAGGCAGCAGACTACATATATACAAATCATATAAGGAATGATTTTACTCTATTTCTAAAACAACAGAAAATGTCCCCCTACCCCTTTTTGTTTCTTGTACCTCAAGGGTAAGTTATGTTTATGATTCAGGCACAAAGTTCTACAAACACCTCTTTCTGCATGTTTCTGAAATATCAAATGATTCAAAATATTCCACGCGCTTGAGAATGACATAGCACTCTGACTTTGTGTTTACTAAATTTTGGTAGAGATTCCTTTGACTATTTTTTTTTGCCCAGGACTGTGTGTCTTTATTGGTTTGTAGAGAATATATAGATTACTGAGTATTCCTTTGCACAGTACCTAAAACAGTAATAATATATTTTCAGTAATTGAGATTGCAACTCTATATCTTATTGCCGCCTCCAGAATTTGAATATAGTATTCCCTTTCCATGACATTTAAAGTCATTCTGCTTTTCTCTCTTATTCTGGGTCTACACTAATCTCCAAATCTCAACCAGGAGGTCTTTTATTTGCACCCCTTAGCATTCATATACTCACTTATCTGTGTGTTTGTATTGTAGTGAGTCTCCAGTCATGTTTTTATTTGTGTTTAATTCAGTATAAGGAGTACATATTCAAAGTGAGATCAGGTAACTGATATAAATGAATGAACCAAGCCAGGCATAAGAACTCTCTGTCTTTATTTTTAGACAATAAGAGTGTAGCCATTTTGACGATATTGGTTCTTCCTACCCAGGAGTATGGTATGTCTTTCCATTTTCTGATACCTTCTTCTATCTCTTTTTTCAGAGTGGTATAGTTTTCAGAATACAGGTCTTTTCCCTCCTTTGTTAGATTGATTCCTAAATATTTCATTTTCCTGGATGCTATTGTGAAAGGGATTGACTCCCCAGTCTCGTTCTCAGTGAGCCTGTTATTTGTGCATACAAAGGTGATATTTGAGCATTAATCTTGTATCCAGCCACGCTACTAAATACGGCAATTCTACCAGTTTTTTAGTTGAGTTTTTAGGATCCTCTATATAAAGTATCATATCATCAAAAAATAATGACAGCTTAACTTCTTGCTTTCCTATCTTTATTTCCTTTTTTTCTTTCTCTTGCTTAATTGCTATAGCGAACATTTCCAGCACTATACTGAACAGAAGTGGTGAAAGTGGACATCCTTGTCTTGTTCCTGATATTAATATGAAAGGTTTCAGTTTTTGACCATTTAGTATGATGCTGGCTGTTGGTTTCTCATAAATAGCTTTTATTAGTTGGAGATAGAGGTTCCCTATGGGCTGGATTTTATTTTGATAGTTTAGATGGAGGCAACTAGTGAAAGTATCTCTCTGTTGCAAAGAAAGCCATTGTGTTAGAACAATTGTACGCCACAAACCATGGGCATTAGAGCTGAGTACACAGTAGAGGAAGTTTGAGTGTACTAGTGGGAGAGTCTTGCCTATGCCCAGAAGTAGCTGCTGCCCAGAAATCCCCAGCTATGTGGAGTCAGTCTTGGGTACCAAATCTTCCAGTTTTTATAGGAACCTAGTTATCTGGATTCTTAAAGAAACCATCTTGGAAAATATTAGTGACCAGTGCTAATCTAAGCAGGAATAGTATGCCCACCAGTCAACATATTGAGTGCATTTATTCACCTATAAATACCACTTTGTAGTATCTGCTCTAGGCTTGGACTGTTTGAAGAAAAAAAAATCTTGAACTGCATTTTCCTACATTACACATAACTAAAGGGATGCTTTAATTCAAGCAAATTCCCACGAAACACTTATTGGCTAACATCCCTTACAGAATCTCAGAAGCCCCCAATCTTATTTAAATATGAAATGTATTACTACTAAGCTGAGATCACAAAAATAAATCCCTATACCATATTATATGCCAAACATTTAGCCACAGAAGTTCTCTTTGCAGAACTTACTTTCATGCATTCTGGGAGGTATTCTATCATTTCCATGACTGGACATCGATTGCTTGGAGAGCAATGAGTAAAAACCTTAAGACATTCATCCCATCTGTAAAAATAAGACAAACGGAGGACTTGCACAGATACTGAAGCTCAAGATTATACCTTCAGGAGAAACTTAAATGTAGGTTAACTATTAAAATATAATTCTCAGCCACGGGTCCAAGGTAGTCAGTAAGTGAACCAAGATCAACTCATTGATAGAGTCCTTGTTCATGAGTGGAGATTAGGAAAGTGGGAATATTACAGAATGGTTCTTGTAATCACCATTTTATTTCTCTAAATGTTTTCCAAGGAAAATGTCTCTTTACCTTCTTTTTATCCTAAAGTCATGAAGTGGTTAAGTACTTTTAGAGCTCCCCATATAGAGGAAAGACATTCAAATTCACATAAATACATCAGAAAGTTGATACTAGGTCCATATTTAATAGCTAATTCATATATAGGTATGTGTATATATTAAGTATTTAGTTAAACTATACAATAACATGTGTCTAGTACATTTATAAGCATAGGCTTTGCTGGAGAAATATGGAATCTGACCCTTTTTTTTAAGGCCATCCAGTCAGAAGGGATAATAAAATGCTTACAACACCAAGAAGAAACTAAAAATAAAACCAGGACAAAAAGGACCCAACTTATTTTAAGATCTTATTTATGTGATGAGTCTGATTCTAATAACATCCCAAATAATTTTTCTCTCATCCCTAATTTGCCTGAAATATTATTAACAGAGGACTTCTTGCTATGTACTTTCATTGACTAATGATTCTAAGGAAACAGATTATCAAGACTTATCATGCTCAAAACACAGGCTGGATCTGTGTCCCCCTCTGGTGGTATCAGGATGCTTCTCCATATCTGTCTATAGTGATACAGAAAAGTTATGCTTGATATGCAGAAAATATATCCTGTACCTTCATCAGTAAAACTCCTTAGAACATGGTTTAAAAACCTAAAACCACATAAAAGCATGTACTGAGGGAAATTTTATTGTCCAGCACTAACACATTAGGGACTACGTTCACCAACATTCTGTCATTTTTGTGACAAGTGTGCCAGACAAGAGCAGAGTTTGCTTGACAGCGATTTTAGTGCCAGATTCTGTATCTGTCTGGGTCTCTGAAGTCTCAAAGGAGGGAATTAACAGGTGGAATTATACTCATATATTTATTTATTGGTTTATCTATTTATTTTTGAAATGAAAATTGCAGATCAGAAAACACAGCAGTGAGCCTGTTGCCATCAAAAGGTGCATTAAAATATATAAGCAACTGACATTTGAGTGCGTCAAGTCTGAAATAATTGTTTTTCTTTTTCATTTCCTAAGAATATGAATCACTGTGACACGAGAGGACACTAAATTATAGTGGACAGGAGGAGCGCACCTTTTGTTCCTGATGGTGGTGAGAACCACCTCCTTCCTCTTATTGTGGAGCGCGATGTGCAGAAAGGAGGCCCGCTGTTTGTTCAAAACTATGTCCGCATTGTAGTTCAGAAGAAGTGCCACAGCTTTGGCATGCCCTTCTCTCGCAGCAAAGTGGAGAGCAGTGTTCTTTTAGATTAAAGGGAACACAGAAAATGCAGTAACAGTGGTTAATTTTACTCTGGCCATTCTATTGCCTTGTTTTATTGTTGAATTGCTAAAAAGAAATAATCAAAAAAGCTAATTACCTAATTAAAAAAAAACACATATTGCTTCCACAGTAAGACTATGCTAAGAGGACAAGGGACAAGCTTTCAGGGTAAGTGTATTACAATAAACACATAAAAATATTTTTGAGATATTTATCATCTAACAGAGCCATGGTTTTCAGATTTGAGCTTTGACAGACTTGCAATTTCTTTAAACCAGACTTTGCTCTAAGGTTGCAATTTTTTGTCAAAAAAATGCATTTTAAAAAGTCTTTCACCATTATTTTATGAACAAATACACATTCTAATACTTACTTTCTTTTAAAAAAAGGAAGACTGTAGTAACACAATAAAGGACAGTGTGCTTCAAAGTGATAGCCTTTATTTCATGACCTCTTACCCCTACTCTCTGCATTTTTCTGTGCTCACCTGGGGGTGATGAAAGCCATCTTTAAACTGCAGTGGGCCTGGGCATGGCTCTGTGACCCCGGAGGGTCGGCCTCAGAGCAGACCCCCGCCTTTAGGATTCTTTCTTTCTGCCACCCTATACTCACTCCTCACTCTAAGAGCTTACTCGTTTACAACTCAAAACAAACAAAACAACAACAACAACAAACAGCTGGAAATAGGGCAAGAAAGGGAAGAGGGTGCGTAAGAAGGCTTTTGTCCTGAACTTCTCAAAATTTCTTCTGTAACCAGCACACGGTTTTGTAAAAGAAATGCAGTCCGTACCCCTTCTTCATCTAGTCGATCTGTACACTTCAAATTCGTATCGAGAATGACCTTCATGGTCTGAGTGTACCCTCCCATGGAAGCGTGGTGCAGAGCAGTCCAGCCACTGTGGTCACTGTCGAGAATTAAACACGCACAAAACACTTCAGACGAAGTGTGGGAAGCGAGCTACCTAGCTCATTATAGGTGCATCTAAAATAGCATTGAGATCCACTAGCCCAATATTTAGTCGATATGTGTAATATATGATCTAACTAAAATATAATCATGATTATTGAATTAGAGATATCATCATTAAATTTTTAAGATGATAATTTAAGCTTAATGGCCTTAATGATCATCTGTAATATAATTCATATATATATATATATGAATATATATAATCCATATATATCCATATATATATATATATATGGATTAAAATATAAAAGGATATAAACATATTACCAAACACTTGAGAATGATGAAATTTATTTGTTTATTTACTTTTTTTTTTTTTTTGAGACAGGGTCTTGCTTTGTGGTTCAGGCTGGCTCTGAGCTCAGCCTCCAACTCACATCACAGCAATCCTCCTGCCTCTGCCTCCCAAGTGCTGGGATTACAGGCGTGAGCCACCACACCTGGCACTGTGGGATGTGGTACTGGTTGCTGCTGGGGTGAGTCTCCACGCCCAGTATTGTAGGTGGTTACTGGGGAATCGAACCCGGGTCCTTGCATTTGCAAGACAGGCGCCGGAACCACTGAGCTAACTCCCCGGCCTGAGGATAATGAAATTTGTGGAATGACTGATCCATACACATTCCTCAAAACTGTAATGCACATATACACGTTTTTAATCTTGTTTTATTGCTTCCTTCAACAATGTGACAAAAATGTTCTGCAATGGTGGCATTAAGTCTTTGTAGTCAATAGTTATTGCTAACAATAATAATAAGACCCGTGGTGCATAGTTATAGAATATTTAGATTAATATAACATATTCTTTTAAGCATTCAGGTCTTCTCTTTCTTGTACTATCAAGGATTCTTACTCAATCGATCCTTTTTCACAGAAACTTAAGATGCAATTATAATAAAGACATGCTAATAACACTCTTTAAAATTAGACAGAGAAAACACTGACTTAATTTAATTTCAAGATTAATGAGCAGCTGACTTAGGATTCAAGTGTCACTCTTGATACTTCAGTTAGGTTGAATTAGGCAACAAGGGCAGCCCTAGGTCCACTTGTGTCCTCTTCCTAGGTCAGCAGATCAATATCTCTTGGAGGAAGAAAGAGAATGAGTAAAGCATCACTTCAAAACTATATCGCTGATATTTTGGCATGCTTTGATGGTGCTTTGATGCTCACGTGAATCTCTGAGCATTAGCCTAGGGGGCCGTTACTACCTACCAAAAAAGGTTACTACCTCTGAAAAAGATTAGAAGACAGATCCTTGCTCTGTGTGTTTCTAGATTTTCTTTTTATGAAGAACTAACTCAATTATGGTATATATTTTATTATATTTCCATATTTTAACTATGATTTTGTCCCTTAAATTAAATTTCCTTTAATAATAATGAAGTTTTAATGTCTCCTTTTGTCATTTTTTGTCCGACAAACCTATTTGATTTTGTATAGGTGCATGTCCACATACAGAAACAGTTTTGTAACTGTAAAAAATGATGACAATATGATAAAATAAAATATGATGAAATGTATCTCAACAGTTCTCAGAAATGGCCCAAGGTCATTTTATTTTGTGACTTTCCACAAGGGTTTCAATTCTTTGAAATACAATGTTTAATTTGTCAACTTGGAATGATACTGAATTTTTTCTTCAATATTTAAGGCATTTGAGCAATAAATAAGATGATCAAAAGTACTCGGTAGGCCATAACGTTAGATACCATTATTAAAGATATAAAGGAAAAGTCTCTAGGGCGGGGGATTTAGCTGAATGGTTCCGGAGCCTGTCTTGCAAGCACAAGGACCCAAGTTTGATCCCCGGTAACCACATACAATACTGGGCGTGGAGACTCACACCCAGCAGCAATCAGTATCACATACCACAGTGCTGGGCGTGGTGGCTCACACCTGTAGTCCCAGCACTCGGGAGGCAGAGGCAGGAGGATTGCTGTATGAGTCGGAGGCTGAGCTCAGGCCCAGCCTAAACTACAAAGCGAGATCCTGTCTAAAAAAAACCAAAAAAACAAAGAAAACAAAAACAAAAACAAAAAAACAGAGAGAGAAAAGTCTCTAGTGAACAGCTAATTAAAAAAAAAAATAACAGGGAAGGCTCCCTTCATGTGTCATCACCTGAGAAATAATGCGCCTTTTTTCAGCAAAAGCTGAACAACTTTGTCATGTCCATTTTTGGCTGCCAAGTGGAGAGGAGTCATCCCATGCAGATCTCCTTCATTCAAGAGCCTTGTATCGCTTATGTCTTGGAGCAGCCTCTGACAGGTGTTGATACGCCCATAACTTGAAAAAAAATTAGGTTTAATATTTTCATAGCCAATTTGAAACAAAAAGACATGCTCTTATGTTATACGGACTGGACCTTACCTGGCTGCAAAATGCAGGGGAGATTTCTTGTCTTTGCTTTTGGAATGAATGGACACATTAAAACCAAGGAGATTATTTACAGAGACAGGGACCCCCTGTTTGCACGCGTAATGTAGAGGAGTGCATCCATCATTGTCTTCGTCCATGACCAGCGCCTTAATTTCTTGCATCTATGGGAACAGATGGGTATTCCACATGTAACATGGCTATTCTGTAAATATATTTTTCAAAGTATTATAGATTGTAATATTTCCCAAGAAGGGTTAATATGTATCTCTCAGAGGCAAAACCATAAATAACTTAAATGATTCCAGAGCAAAGTAAACATAAATTGAGCCTCACATTTTGTCTCTCTGTAAGGCAAAGTTTCAGAGAGAACCTGCAAGTAAGAAAATGTCTGAATATTTTTCACCCATCATTCTGTAAGTATATATGACCACGCCTCCCCCTCTGCGTGTTCCTCTTTTTCTGCAAATGACACTTAAAAAGCTTAACACAGGTAGAAAAAAGGGACTAAATGCTAAAATTAGGCTTACTTTGCCTTTTTGTGTTCATTAAATTTTAAAACAAGAATGGCAAATGAGTGGTTTATTCTAGTTATTAAATAAATATACTTTGGTGTAAAATATTCAAGTACATATGTGTTCTTGGTTGTTTATTAAAGATAGTGGCAATATTTTTTATTATATTACACACTTTCCATCACTCAGTAACTGTTCAGTTATGTAATATAAGACAAATAAGGAGATAATGTTTTCACCCTGTCATCAGTGAGTTAAGTATGTTGAGTAGTTTTATCTTAATTAGTGGTGGAGTGCTGCTAATGCATTCACAAACTGATTTTTCCACTGATATATACTTCATAATGGTCAAAACTAGACACAATATGAGTTATTAAATATATATCCTATTGTATATAAGGATATAAGCAAGATTCTGTAACTTTGAAAACTCAATCCCAATACAGTCAACATCATCAACACTGTTTTCAAACACTTTTGAAACCTGAGAATTAGCCTTCATAACAATAAAATTCATAATAAAATCAGTTAGTTAATCTCTGTGGTATACAATGTGGCCTAAGATAATCCATGCATGTACATTACCTGCATAAACTCAGGTCTCAGACTTTTTAAGCCATATGGTTGCTGCACAGTAAAATGTAAAAAATTACGTCCAAGATGATCTTTTATTTCTACTTTGGCACCTAAAAAGCATGATATACGTATATTTATTTATTTAAAACTTGGTATATATTAGATTTTCAACTTAAAACATTTTGAAAAACTTTCCCAGTGTTTAGCAATCTTTAGTTGAAGCAGCATAATTCAAAAGAGCTTTGCCTTACTCTGTGCATGTACGTCCATTCTGCTCTCACGCGTGTGTGTCTATAAGAGGCTCAAAAATACTCTATGAATTGTCTTAATGTTTGAAGTTTTAAAGCATAAAGTAGGGATACAGAGCAAATAAAGATGAAGGATGAAAAGGATGGAAAAGAAAGATTTTTTTTTGCTTGTTATGGTAGCACCAGGTTAATATCTGAAATGGGAGTGGTTATAGCATTTACATGACATAGAACTGACTTATTAGAAAAGTTCATAAAACATTGTGCAAGTGCCCGACACACAAAATTACCTTAAAATGCTACCTATTATGTTTTGAAGTTATCTCTGCAAATGTTGTGCTTTTTTATTGAGCTGAAAATTATTCTAGACATAGAAAGTTTACCTGACCCCATGCCTAGCATACAACAGATGGTTAATAAACGTTTATCTGACTAAACTGAATACTAGTTCCAAAGGTTTCGTTTGATCCTTCTTGGTACCTTTAGATAGTAGCAGATTTACAATATTCCAAGATGCAGAAGCAGTTGCTAGTACAAGAGGAGAACGTCCCTCAGAATCAGTGATGTTGATATCTGCCCCCTAAACAAAAACAGTTTTTGAACAAGAAGCTTATGAACAGATAAAACAGCTTACATTGTAATCCCTAAGCAATTTCAATCTATTGGTACACAGTATCTAAGTTATGGCCAGCACTAAAGCATATGACTTGAAATTTCAAGATGAGATCTGAAATCAGAGCATTATTTCATAATTTCAACAATGAAGTCTATACATATATACATATAAATATATATATTTTGATTACTGATACACTGAGTTTAAATAAATATTAAGTTCCTTTATATATAAATAGGGCATATGAACATTTAACTCAAAAGCTAGCTGATATCACTTAGAATGAAAAATAGCTCTTGCTTTCTTTTGCAATAAATCTTCAACAATATTTTTCAGTTCCTGTATTGCTCTTGGTTTGAAAGTTGATGCTGGAGCAGTGGGGTAGAAGCCTGCAATGCAGTGATGGAGACTCAGGCAGCCTGCCCTGCATAACCAGCTTCACCCACCCAGTGTCAAGCAAGGGCCACCAGAACTCCACAAGCCTTCAACTCCCCAGGGAACTGATTCTCAGGCCATCCACAAAATTGCCTTTGAATGAGCCCACGGGTCCTTTGTATTTAAAAAAAAAAAGTCAACAGAGATGTAGAAAAGTACACTTTCACACTTTGAACTTCACGGTGTTGTTTGGGCAGTATGTGATTCACAAGAAAATGTGTCCACTGTCCTCCTAAAAACTTTTCTTTGCAGCTAAGCAAGAAATTAAAATGTGGTTTAACTGTGAAACCCCATACTATGTAGTTTAATAAAATAAACCTATGAGATGAATAGTTACCACTGAAATTAAGTACTCTGCTAGTTCATGGTGATCAAAGAGTGAGGCTCTGCAAAAAAAAGAGTTAAAGTAATATTAGTATAAATATATAAAATGTAGCTATTATATTTATGCAGTTATTTAAATTAAACATTGAATCACATAATATATGCTAAATATTGGTAATCTCTGAAATTTATAATTGATTCTGACAATGCATTTTCAAAGTAATAGTAGTCAGGAAAAATAAAATGCATCAAGATTTTCCTCTTCATGTTTTAATGAAGTTATTTGTTTGTAAAATTATCATGAAGATGCTCTGAAGTAAGTGCTCACTGCCCTGAGATATAAAAGACAGAAGATCTGACTGGGCTCACTGTGGACACGAGGACTGAAGACAGCGATGTGCGAAGTGTGCAGAAAATTACCTGCCGGTGCACCACTGTGTGGTGAGGTTGTGTGATTGGCAAAAGCTGACCAGGAACCCTTAGTCTTCCTGAGCTTTTATGAAGCCAAAACTAATCATGGACAGAACTGAAGTTGTTCTGGTACCATCCCATGGTTAGACATCAGAATCATGTTCATCAAAATACAAACACGAGTTTTTATCCTACATTAAAATATCACTATATCAAGCATTAATACTACTGATTTAAAACATGTTCCCCATTGCAATTTTCATTTCTATATTTCTGTTCATGATTTTGCAGTTGTTCTTAGTCTTTCATATATAAATTTTTCCTATTGAAAATTTCATTTCTATGTTCCTTTCATGATTATTTCATCTGTTCTTAGCTTTTTATACAGAAATTTCCGAATCAGCTTGCTGATTTTCACTAAAAGCTCACAAGAGGTTGCATTATATTTAAAATATATTAATTACATTTAATAATTTTAGAAAATTAAATCTAATTTTAAATCCTAGTTTTTAAATTCCTTCTTAGGCATATTTCCATATTAATATTTTGTTCTAAAGGTGAGTTTCAGTTATGCTTAAATCAGTGGCTTTGCAAATTGACTAAACCATAAAAACAAAAAGTTCTTTATAGAAATCTTAAGACACCTATCAAAGATTCGAAAAGAATCTTGGGTACTACTCAGCACTGGGACTTTGTAAGCTCCTTACACCGTAGTAATAAGCAACAGTTTCAGAGTCTAGGATAAAAATTAGTCAAATTTTTTTTTGTTTTGTTTTACTTCAATGACATTTTTAAAGGTTTCTAAGTGGATCTGTCCATATCACCACTCTTGAATTTATATATCACAATTGTTTATAAGCTTTTATTATCACAATATATTTATGATGTTTCTACATAAGTGATTTTCCCTTGCTTTTAAGCTTTTGAAGATATTACATATTTTTCTTTTAAAATCTCTTATAGATCACTCTGTTTTTTCTATTTCCTTAGATCTCTGTATATAAGTCTTTTGCTGACTTGGTTGTTTTCACGCTTTTCCCTTCATGCTGTAGTGTTTTAGTTTGCAAACTCATCCTAAGTGAGACTCCCATCTATTCTTATTGTGGTTGGTAGTTTTGCTAATATGTACTTTTATTCCACCTCCATAGTTTACCAACATGTGTTAGTAGAGGGAGTATCTTTCTCTCTGAAAGATATGGATTTCCTGGCCCCAGTGACCTACTGAAATAGCTTAGTTGTGTTCTTCCATTCCAAGACTGTAGCCTGATTACAGGTGTGTGTGTGTGTGTGTGTGTGTGTGTGTGTGTGTGTGTGTGTGTGTGTGTGTGTAAAGGGGGAGAGAGGAGAAAGCAGGAATTTGTCCCTGCCAACTTCTCTCACTCAGATGGTCGCTGTCTTCCCATGAACTTTAACTGTACATCTGTACTGCCTGTTCCAGATCCAATCAGTCTATAGTCAGTCTATAATGTCAAAAACTTTCCCAACACATATTTCTGTTAAACCCAAGATACAAATTTATCTATTTTTGAGAATCACTCATGATTTATTAAAGTTATATGTTTTGAACACATTTACCTATAAGTTAGGGGTAGGCAGAAGAGTTTAGAGAGAAACAAAGGAATAGACATAGGTACCTGCTGCTGCATTATCTTCACTAGACAGGGAATAAGAGACACATCAAGGTTTAGAACACATATAAATGGCTTGGAAAGCCTTGTGTGTTGACTTCCTTATGGTGGAGGAAGCCACTTCTGAGTGGGTAAAGAACTGATCCAGAGTCTGCCAAGAGGGACTTTCACGTAAAGATCAACTTAACATTCTTCTTGGATTTTTGAGCACCGTAAAGATTCCAGTTGAACCACTGATCTTTATGTCCTTTCTATTCTTTTCAACCACAGAATCTTTGCTAGCATACTCACAAATCCTTGCAAACTTCTAATTTGGTGTGTAAACTACAATTTGTATACTGAACGTCGGTGGGAAACTTGCCTGTGAAGCAAGGTCTCATGATTTCCATCGACCGCATTGACAATATCACTGCTTCCAGAATAGGATGATATCATCAGTTTAACAATCTCGGTGGCTCCTTGGGTTGCAGCAAAATGCAGAGCCATGCACTTTCCATTCTATAAAAAAACGTTCATTCCTGAATCAGAGTTTAAGTTTTAATTGAATGATATAACTTATAGTCAGCTATAAGTTTCTTTATTCCCAGAATCAAGAAATGTTAGATTTAACATGAATAGTGTTGATTTCATCTATTGAAAGGGATTTATATAAAATTCACAACCAATAATTGTGCTTCTTGTAATCTGGTGGCTCTTATTTTCACTATCTGGATGTCATTCATTCCCCCAATGATTATGAGGACCAAGATCCTGATGAGGAAAGGGCACGAAACCTCTACTTTCACTTATGGAAGGTATGTTTGGCAAGAAGTAAGCATATTCACATACATAATATTAAAACTTATTTAAAGATACAACTCTTTAGAATTCAACTAAAACAAAAGCATTCATGACTGGGTTTCAATTTTCCTCATACATAAGTAAGGTTAACACGCTGCTTTTAAAAACTTATGCAGTGGTAGTTAAACTGAATGTAGTCTTTATGGCTTCTATATTCACAGTTGTTACTGGTGTGCTGAAGTTTGCTATTATAAAACTTACGATATTCCCTTGTGCATGAATAGAAGGCCATAACAT
This sequence comes from Petromus typicus, assembly GCA_004026965.1. NCBI lineage: Eukaryota > Metazoa > Chordata > Mammalia > Rodentia > Petromuridae > Petromus > Petromus typicus. The sequence continues at coordinate 19,774 of PVIR01023789.1, forward strand.
TTATTTTCTGGAAAATGCATTTTATATCTAAATCGACTGCACTAGCTATGAGGCATTTTAGAAAAGAATTTGTTGCAATTCTAAAATAAAAGTGCCATGTAGAATATGAAAAATTACCTCTATCTGTTCTATGTGAGCACCATTGTCGAGACACATTTTAATCATTTCCAAATTGCCACTTTGAACTGCCAGGTGGAGAGGGCTAGCTTGCTTATTATTCAAAAAGTTAATGTGACACTGTCTGGTGTACCCATCTTTTTCACCTGTAGAAGAGAAGACCAACCAGGGAAATATTTACATGGACTAATAGATTTTCAAAAGAAAAGGCATTTACATGTACACAAAAGCTTATCTATAAGTTCTATTAATTATTTTTTATATTAATAGCACCGATAAGAATAAGATTTTTTTAAAAATATGATCTTAACAAAAACAAAGGAAGCATATGTTTATAGGGAGTGGGAGGGTTTTAGGGTGGGTAGAGAAAGGAATAAAAATGAGAATTAACTCATGTCATGTACTGGTACAAATTCCCAGTGTTGAATGTGATTGTGATGTGCATATAAAATGTACCAATAAAGAATTAAATTTTAAAAAGAATAGGATTCATTATTAGAAAGGATGTAAGAAGTCCTTCACTCACCAAACTTTAATATTAATTCCATGCATTTTTTGGCACCTGAAAATGCAGCCTGATGAACAGGGAAATCACCCCATTTGTTTGATTTACACAGCTTTGCTCCTTTTTTTAACTGGAGAAAAAGTAAGGAAAAAAAAGAAAGATGCTCTTTATAAAATCAAATTGCTAAGGATATATTATTCATTACAAGTCTTTTTGAACATGACAATCACAAAACAAACAAAGTTACATTTGCAAAGAAATATATAGTATTTTCTAAAGCACTTTCAACTTAAATGTTTATCATAGTTTTGTTTTGATTTATGTAAAGCTATTTTTCTAAACTTTTGATTTGTGTCAATTTATTTTTATTCTCTTTATAATTTATTTCCTTTGGGGCCAATGACATCAGCCTATAGTCTAAGCGTTTGTTTCTAAATAGAGCTAGTAATACATTAGCATATAATTGTATATCTTTATACCAAAATATATTAAAAATTTCATCTTCCTACTCTCTCTGATGATGAAGTCAAATCAAATGATAAAAATATGAAACCTGGCCTAGATAGCACACAAGTAGTTACGGAAGATGAGAGAAAACCATTTTCTGGAGTTCTCCCAGTGCAGTGAGGAGGAGCCCTTCTGGGCAGAAGAAAAGGACGCTACTGAGGAAGGAGTCTCCATCCACTGCAGAAAACCTTCAAAACCTTCCCGGGGACAAGGCTGGCTGTGGGCCCAGAATCATGGCTGCCTCTTGGCAATCAAATCACACAGGATATCCCTGTTCAAAACCCAGGACAACCATTTCTTCTAGTCTTTGGAGTAGAATGACTGTCTTTCTCTTTGCTTCTATCTTATGGGACAAATAAGTCTGCAGTTGGCTGCAAGAGCTGATCCAAAATGTGACTGATTTTTTAAAAATGTGCTGCAGTTTGAAATACTTTGCTATCAATCTCCCTCCTAATATTCTCCATTGTTTTGAATACATTTATCCCCTCATTCTCACCACTTTCTGAAGCAGTTGTGGAAGTCCTCTTTTGTGAATGTATTCAAGATGTATGATTAATATATATATATATATATTAATCTGCCCAATGCTGTCCAGCAGAAAGGTGGTTGTGTTAGTATTATAGCGTGTCCTTATCTACCTCACTTACTAATCTGGCACCAGGGTACTTCTAACTCTTCCACAAAGTCCAAATCACCAGGCATGGTAAGGATTTTTAATCTAGTCAAATACTGAGGCATCCATATCAAATAACTACAGAAAGACTTTCTAAAATGCCTCAGAAAGTGGCAAGAATGGTGCAGTAGGTGTTGAAAGTGAAGGGAACTATTTTGAAGGAGATTAGTGAAATGTATCTATCACTGTGATAATTTTTAATTTAAATATTCACCATATCTTCTCTTTATTTCATATATTCATCTTTCCTTTGACCATTTGGAAGCTAAGAGTCAGGGGTATGTTTCAACCTTCATTGACACACAATTGGGTTCACTTTGTATTTTATACTGTAGGCTGATTATCAATGTCATCTTAATTTTTCTTGCCTGTTATTTCTTTTTACTTTGATTTTTTCCTCACATTTTCTTTGATGCTTCTTTACTAGTCTTGTATAAGCAATATCAGGTTCACTTAGGATCCAAGGAGTGTAGAGATATACAAAACATATAGGATGAAGTTTTTCAAGCCTATTTTCTACATTTTATGTTTTGCTAATGAGAAAATGCAGATAATATAAATAAGAATAGTTCATCCTATGTCTAGGGAAAGATAAAGCAGCAAAACAAGATTATTATACAAACCAACATCTCCAGTGCTTCACTGTTATCCTTGGAACATGTGATCATCACAGCTGTGTTTCCATTTTCTCCTTCCAAATTAATATTGGTGCTGCTGTGCTCAACCAGGACCTACACCAAAGGGAAAAGAGCTGCCAAAAGCTGAATCGAAGGTTTGCAAATGAGGATGTGTCTTCTAGGAGACTGTAAACTCCCAGAGACATAGACAGGATTCATGCAGCTTTTTTCATCCTTCTCCCACAGAATCTGGCATGCAATCTTGCTCATTGCTGGTACCAAATAAATTAATCAAATGAGCAAAATCATGATTTTAATATCACATCAATTAGAGAAATATCAGATTGTGGAATTGGAAATAGAATAAAAATGATAAACACTTAACAGCTTCACTTAGTACTTACCACTTGTATTAAGAAAGGAACATTAATTAATATCTTCAACAAAAAATGTCTGGAGTCACTTGGAATGTGTACACAGAGAAGAGGAAAGAGAGGGAAAGAGAAGGGGGAAAGAGGGCAAGAGGAAAGGAGGAAGAGAAAGAATGGTTTCTTTCTCCCCTCTAGTTATTATTCTCAACTATATATTCAACCATTCTAGGGAACATCAATAAAATTTTATTCTTTTCAGTGAAACAGAGCACCTTGTGACTTTTAGGAATAACTTCACAAATTCACACTTGGTCTGAGCAGAAAACTACCTTTATGATGTTAGAAGTTAGTATCCTGATTAAAATGGTGAGGTAATTTATCTGATGGAACTTAATTGAAGACATGATGCCCAATCACCTTAAGACTGCCAGTTAATTATCAGCCAGATCTAGCCATCCATAACCAATCTTTATTTTATATTAAATCCAATAAAATATTATGCAAGTATCCTTTTCAAGATAAGAATCTTTGATTTGACCTGCTGGAGACCTATCCTTTTTTATTAACATTATGATAAAACTATAAAATGAACTTATACTAAATTGCTGTAGAAGTTTATTCAACAAACTTTCTTAAAACTCTTGACTCCTTTAAATTAAATCAAACCTCCTACTATATTTAATTCTCAAAAGACATGCCCAGTATGAGTGTCAGTAGATGCATGAGGCTTACCAATAAGTATTGCTCAGAAGAGAAAATGAAATTGAGATGATAATACGTAAGAACACATAGGAGAACTATTAAAGGACAAAGAGAAATTAGAACAAAGTTTCACTTTAGAATAAAATAAATAATTTTGCATCTGTTCTTAAGAACCTCTAGGTCGGGCCGGGAGTTAGCTCAGTGGTTCTGGCGCCTGTCTTGCAAGTGCAAGGACCTTGGTTCGATCCCCAGTAACCACATAACAATACTGGGTGTTGAGACTCACCCCAGCAGCAACCAGTACCACATACCACAGTGCTGGGCGTGGTGGCTCATGCCTGTAATCCCAGCACTCGGGAGGCGGAGGCAGGAGGATTGCTGTGATGTGAGTTGGAGGCTGAGCTCAGGGCCAGCCTGAACCACAAAGCGAGACCCTGTCTCAAAAAAAAAAAAAAAAAAAAAAAAAAAAAAAAAAAAAAAAAAAAAAAAAAAAAAAAAAAAAGAACCTCTAGGTTCACATATGAAGAACCCAGCAAAGTCAACAAAAAGAGATTTTCTTCTTTTTCACTTTTAGAGTCATAAATCATAGATCTTCAGCTTTTATTAAGGTGTGGTTATTTTTCTATTATAAGCATAATTTTTTCAAAACAGCAGTAAATTAATTGTATGTGGCAGTGGTCACAACCACTTTAGAGCAACTAAACTGGGCATCTGCTTAAAATCCAGTCACGACCATGAAAGTCAGAAGATTGCAGGTGAGCCCTCTCGATATCTCTTGGATAAGAAGCCAGGAAACTTTCAAAGATGGTCAAATAATTGGCTACTTTGAGGGAAAACTCCAAGGACTAAAGTCTCTGAGAAATAATGGCACCCCTAATTCCCAAGCCAGTGAGCTCCAGAGAATACTATAACATGAAGTGAAATATCAATTACAATTTTTCACTTTACAGACATATAGAAAATGGTGGAATGTGTGGGGAGACTGATGGAGAAGACAGTGAAGAAGCCTTCCAAATTAGCAAGAGTTGATTGTTTGGGCCTGACTCCTGGCCAAAACTGGGACAGACAGGCAGGAGACACTCCAGAACTTCCTCCCCCTGCTATTTTTTTCTCTAGCCTCTACTGAGCCAGAGGGATCTGAGAATATTACAGACCCAGGACAGCTGAGAAAAGACCAAGTGAAAGAGAAACAATTTAAACTTTCTTATGAATACTTTTTCATCTTCTTGTAGGGTCACCCAAGAAAAGTTCTTTTGTGTCTACCATCCAGTTTATGAATTAGTTATGGGCATACTTCCAAACTGGCTGTTTTATTTCCATATAACACTCACCTTTCTATATTTGTTTATCTGAAGATTTCTTTGTCTAATTAACAATAGCTTTTCAACAGTTACCTGATTTGAGTTCCTAAATCACACGTGTAGAGCTAAAATTAGTTAAGTTAATGGGCTTCTGTTTCTGAAAAGATCCTACTGAGAAAGCACAAGAGTCCATAAGAAATATGTGACATCCTTGGGGGTTGGTGTCCCTGTAGTCATTACTGACCCAACCCTCAGGGTCAGGGGAGCGGCACCTGGCTCACAAACATTGTAGAATTTTTAGGAAAGAAAACAAATGACCTATTTCCAGAAGCCTTTTTTCTAGTAACCTCCATAGAGGACTGACCTAACCCATCTGATAGGTACCAATACCTCTGCTCTCTGTTGTTCTCCTTCATGCATCCATTCATTTATTTAGTCAATAGCCTTCATTTACTAGCATGGGACTAAGAAGTAGAAATATTCAGTTTAAGCCACTTCTTCATGGATAACCATTATGGAAGAAGAGCACACGAACAAGGAGTGAGAATCTCATGAACTCAGAATTACGATGGAACTCCAGACCAGGCATAGGGTGGAAGTGTTAAAGACATTCCACTCACTCCTATACACCAGACCTAAATGATGTGACATTAGGCAACTTATTTAACTTTCTATTTTCCTTATCTTACTGATCTGTAAATGGAGATGCCAATAGTCTTAATTTTTAGTTATTTTTAAAATGAAAACTTAACAAAATAACACAAAACTCTTAAAAATTAAAAATATTCAAGAAAGACAATACCAGCATCACCATCCTCGGAAACACCAGTAGTGAGAAGTACAGTGAACTCTGAATCCTTATGTCACCTTTGCTCTTACAGCTTAGGTCAGCCCCTCTGGCCCAGGCAGAGTCCAGCTGTGGTGTCAGCCCTGGGGCCGCGCAGCTCCTGCTCTGCCAGCAGCCTCACCTTTGTCATCTCGTTGTTCATGCCCTGTACAGCTAAGTGAAGGGGTGCCATCATGTTGCTGTTTCGGAGGTTTGGGTTCGCTCCTTGGTTGAGAAGAAACTTAACACTTTCAACCTGGTTATTCTCAGCAGCCCAGTGCAGAGGGGTATTTCCATAATTGTCCGTTATATTCAACACTAGAAAACAAAATCCAAAATAGGATTAATTTTTTTGGACCATGCTCACTACTTCCTGAGTGTGTGTCCACAAGAATTCACAGCACCAAATGCTACTATAATCAGCTGTATCCTTTTTGCAGAAATAAAAAATGCAACTTCAGTTTTCAAGAAATATCTTAGGGGCACTTTGGGGAATATGCAGATATGACACTGATCTCGTCAATTGAGTTAAATTTCTAACTTTAGCACTTGAAAGAAATAGGTCTTCTTACTGTTATATATCTTTATCTATATATGAATTTGAAGATTGTGAGAAAATATTGGGGTTATAAAAGAGCAGCAGCTGTATGCCAGGTAATCTACAAGACATCACATGACCTGCACTTCAGTCAAGTTTCCAGGAGGCTGCAAGGTACTCTGATGACCAATTTCCAGAGGGAAGGAGCGGAGACTAGGAAAGGTTGAGTGTTTAATGTCATATGACTCCTAAGAGTTGTGTAAATTATAAAATCTCTTTGAGCTTTAGCTTTCACCTAATCAAATGTGTTACAAAATAATACACACACACACACACACATATATATGTACATATATATATATATCTTAGGATTATTTGCAGAGAATAATGCTAATTCATATCATTAAAGATCTTACCAGAGTACTTGGCCCATAATAAAGGTTCAAAAAATATTAATGAGAAAAGATAAACCACTAAAAACTGCAAGACTAGAATTTGAGCTTGAGCCCCAACACTGTACAGTGTTCCCAGAGATTCCTACAGAACAATAAGTGATACAATCTGTCCCAAGGGCTCAGCATGAGACTTATATGCTGTTTCATCCAACGGTGACCTATATCTACTCTAAAACAGAAAGGACTGTCTGCTTTATCTGTCATTTCAATCAGTGGCCATGTATCTTTGTGTCTA
>PVIR01023790.1:0-26683 GCA_004026965.1 Petromus typicus
TAGCTCAAAATAAAAATGCAAAATACATGAGGATGCAGCTTACTGTGAAGGTCCTGAGTTCTGTCTCCAGTATCACCGAAAAGAGGTCATGCTCACTTTTGTAGTTCAGGCTGGCCCTGAGCTTGGCCTTGAACTCACAGCAATCCTCTTGCCTCTGCCTCCCCAGTGCTGGGATTACAGGTGTGAGCCACCACGCCCGGCACTGTGGTAAGCGGTTATGGTTTCTGGTGGGCTGAGTCTCCACACCTGGCATTGTTGTACGTGGTTACCGGGATCAATCTGAGCTTCTGCACTTGCAAGGCAGGCGCCCGAACCACTGAGCTAAAATCCCCGGCCCAAGAGCTCACGTATTAACTGACTGGTGGTGCTCCACACAGGGAGTGGGTAGGGAAGGGGAGGGCGGTGTGCCACAGAAACTCGAGCTCAAAGCCAGAAGGACGAGGCACCAAACTCCCCTCGGAGTTCCCTAGGAAGCCAGGAGAGGCGGGCAGTGGGTCACTTAGCGCTCGTGAAGTGACAAAGGAAGCTCCCCGCTTGTGGATCGGGGTTAAAGCCACGAACGTGGAGGGTCACTTGTCTTCGAATAAGAAACGTAGGTGTGACGTGTCCAGGAAGCAGGTTTTCTGGTGTGTGTCTGTGTGTCTCTGGAGTCTGGACGCAGTGCCTTCCCAATGAGCTATAACTGCAGATTAAAAAAATTGTATAACTGAAGACAAGGTCTCAGTAAGTCACTCAATTGCTGGGACTGGGTTGGAGCTTGTGCTCTTCCTGCCTCTGCCTCCCAGAGTGCTGGGATGACGCGTTCGCACCACCACGCCTGGCTGAAAAGCAGTTGTTTCACATTTTTCTCGATGAGCACCAGATACCAGCGTTGCAATGCAGGTCAGTAAAATCAGTTATCCAAAAGGCTAGAGTGACGTGGTCTAAATCTGGAACCTCGTGAAAGGCTCGGAGGTAGGAAACCTGCGGTGAACCCCAGCCAGGGCGCTTATGATCGAAGCCCCCCGGCTGAGCCCCTCCATCCTGTGAGCTCGTGCTTAGCCTGTAAAGAAAGAGCTACGATGTCAAGGTGCCCTGCTTACCCGTGGGGGCTGCACAGCGTGGGAGCCGCTCGCCGCTCTCGGTCTATATCTTCTACAGTAGGCTCACCCGGAAAGTGATACTGCAGGATTTTCTAGATAAAGCTAGATGCACTTATATATATAAAATAAATTACATAAAATGCTCAATGGGTGAGTCAATAAGTGGTAAAGGCTACTCTAAATTTTCACTGCAGCTTGAAAATAAGGACCTTTTACTCCTTTAAAGAACTTTTTTTTTTTGCTCTTAAACTTTCTGTGCTTCAAATAAGTGAGTTGCTGAAGCAAAAGAAGTATTTGTTTTTATTTGCTAAGTATTTTAAGGCAGGAAGCATAACACTGAGAAAGAAACCTTTATACTCACCACTAGCTAAAATGAAACTCTTTTTGCTTACATTAAAAAAAAAGCAATCCGCCAACCAGGTGCCTCGTGTTGTGACCCCAGCACTAGGGAGGCTGAAGCAGGAGGACCGCTGTGAATTCGGGACAGCCTGGGCTACACGGTGAGTTCAAGACCACCTTGTCTCAAATAATAGATAACAAAATGAAATAATAAAATAAAATAATGAAATGAAATAACATAAAATAACCAAATATGAAAAGCAACCCTTAATCTTACCTTAGAAATCGAGACTCAATCAGTCCAGGTAGAGGCCTTGAAATTGGGATTCCTTCTTCTCCGGTGCTTTTCCGGGTGACAGTAACCAGTGATCCAAGTGGACAGGGGCCCCATCCGCCCCTGCGGTGGGCCTCACGTACTTGGGCAAGAGAGCTGGCAGTGAGGGCGGGTGCTGGGTCCGCTGTGGACAGGCGTCCCGGGCCAGACAAGCCAAGCCCACCACGCTGGGACTGGGGAAATTGACAGGGCAGAAAAGGGTGGGCAATAAGCAGAATTTTTACTGTGTGTGTGTTAAGAGGCTTATCAAACAGAGGAAAACGGCACGAAAATGCATCTCATCTTAATGAGCGGTGATCTTGTGTGAATCTTTCTTTTTCTGGTGTCTTCTGCTCTTTACTGTCTATGTCTTCAGGAGGCACTGGGAAGGGAGTCTACACCTACCGCCTTCTCCCGCCCTTTGGGAGGCGCAGACTTCCCATCCCAATTCAGGGGCTTTAGCTGGGCATGGTGGCTCATGTCTGTCATCCCAGGACTCAGCAGGCAGAGGCAGGAGGGCTGCTGTGAGTTTGAAGCCAGCCTGGGCTACAGAAGTGAGCTCAGGGCCAGCCTGAACTACAAAGTGGGACCCTGTCTCAAACTTAAAAAAAAAAGAAAGATGTGACCCAGGTCAGGGACCTTTGGGATGTGTTTCACAGTTCCACTGTGACCTTCAGGGGCTTTTAATGATCAGAACTGATAGAAACAAAACATCTCTGCCAAAATAAGAAACCAGCAGCCCAAGGTAACCCTTCACAGATTTCTTAGTCTTCTTTGTTCTTTTTCTTTCTTTCTTTCTTTTTTTTTGGTGGTACTGGAGATTGAACTCAGGACCTTGAGTTTGCCAAGTAGGCAAAGCACCCCTGAACTACATCCCTGATCCTCTTGGTCTTCTTAAATAGAATCCAACACAGATGTGACCTCGTGTGTTGGAGAGATCATATATTTTATGGCTCTTAATTTATCTTTACATTTTTTTTTGTTGTTATGCACTTGTAGTCTGTGATGTTTACCATACCTTTTTGATTTATTTCAAATTTTTCTGTCCAAAGCTAACATGATTCTGGGTAGTAAAGATAACTGAAATCCGGAAACTGAAAAGAAACTGTTTGTATGTGGTTGGGGCACACATTCACGGGAGGCCGGTGGGATCCAGTGGAAAGACCCCCACACCAGGCCTACGCAGCAGCTTGCTCACCCCCAGAAGTTCTCCAGGTCTGCTGTACAGATGGCTGACATGCGGGCCCTGTCGTGTGACTTCCGGGATGAAATGCCGAGGTTAAATATATAAATAATGTGGACGGAAGTAATGCTTGAGGTTAATGTTTGCAGAAAAGCCAGGGAGGGGACTTTTTGCTAAGAGTTTTTTTTTTTTTTAAAGCTACTCAGCTTCCTACAGATTGAAATTATAAACCAAGATGAGAGGTTCTTGTTAAGTTCTTTCAATTTTTTTGACTACAAAATGTACCTTATAATCTAAAGCAGAGAAATTTGAAGTTAGTCAGCATGCTATCTTGTTTTTGTTTTCCTATTGTGCAATTTGATGAGAGAAAATTATGACAGTTGGAAAATCAAAAGCATAGAAAAGTAAACTTTCTCCATGCTAGGATTTAGAGATTAAAAAAAAAAAAAACTTAGAAAAGCCAAGTATGGTTGTACACATCTGCAGCCCTTGTACTCTGGAAGACTGAGGCAGGAAGATCATCAGTTTATCCACAGCCTGGGCACCTGGGAGACACGGTGAGACTCGGTCTTAAAGGCTAAACGGGATGGGGCTGTGACTCAGTATAAAGGCTCTGAGTTCAATCCCCAGTATTTCAAAAACGTAGCCAGGAGTAATGATCCATCTGAAATTCTAGCACTCAGAGGGAGAAGGCAGGAGGATCGAAAGTTCAAGGCCAGCTTGGACTCCTTAGGGAGACTCTGCCCACCCTCAAAAAAAAAAACAAACCAAGGGTAAGGTCTCTAAAAAACCCTTCACTTAGAAAATGCATCTTATGAGACTTGAGATTTGTACGAGAAACAGAAAGTGATAGACACTGACATTCTTGATTACTGGGGACGGATATGGTTTGACATTTGAGGGCAACTGGATCCTCTCATCTGTGTGTTACAAGTCCTTTTGGACTGCTGCTTCTGTCTTCTCCTCCCACATATGTGGAAAAACTGGTGCAATCAGAGCGAAGGCTGGAGCCCTGAGATCAGTTGTTGGAGCAGATGATGAACGTTCATCAAGGCACAGAGGTGCTGCCAGGCCGAGTGAAGAGGTCCCTTTGGGACTCTAGAGCCTGCAGAGCACAGCACAAGCTGTTGCCATGCAACGTGGACACAACTGACTCTGCTGCTCTTTCGCACAGGTCCCACACGGAACAAATGATAAAGCCCCTCTTCTGTTCTGACTCCAAGATGCGCCTCATACATTAAAAGCATTATACAAAAATGAGTTCTGAGGCCAGGTGAGGGGGCCCAGGCCCGTGGTCCTAGCACTCTGGGAGACTGAGGCAGGAGCTCTGCAAGTTCAAGACCAACTGGGAAACTTAGTGAGGCTGTCTCCTGAAATGAGGGAGACAGGTCTGGTGGCCCACACCTAGAACCCCAGCACTCAGGAGGCTGAGGCAGAAGGTTCACTGTGAGTTTGAGGTCAGCCTGGACTACATAGACCCTATCTTAAAAAACAAAACAAAACAGGGGTCTGGGGATGTAGATCAGTGTGAAAACCCAGGGTTCAGTCCTGAGTGTCACACACACAAAATTCTCTGAAAAATCTAAGAAAACAAGCAAAATTTACTGCTGATTAGATATGCCAGGAGTACTGCTAAAGGCATTAAAGGGAATCCTGTTAAAGGCCCTTTAATGGACTCTCACAGGCACGCCAGAGAGGCGAATTAGCAAGTTCACGGGCAGCCTGGGGTGTCAGAGGCAGAAAGACAGGGGCGAGCCCAGGGCGTCCACATGCAGCACAGTAAACTTGGTGCCCGCCTGGCCTTTACAATCATCCTACATGGGTTTGAGCCCTGCCTTTGAGAATGTGGGTACAGACTTTATGCTCTCTCTGCACCTCAGCTTCCATTTTTAAAGTGTATAAACTATTTCTATTGTTGTGCTGCAAGAATGAGATATGGTCAGTAATATGATGTGGCACCGTGCTCAACACAGAGCAACCATTCAGTGTGACTTGTGGTTACAGGACACTTATTTCCCGCCCTGGCATTCAGTTCCAGAGCTGGCATGCCATCCACCAGCCCCTGAACATGCTAGGTGAGCATTCTGCCACTGGCCTGCACCCCAGCCTTCGTTGCACACTCTTTTGATGCCAGTTATTTAAACCTACTCAGTGCCAACACCCTCATTTGCCTAAAGGAGAAATCGCTCCAGCAATGAGACATCAAATTACTTACAGGGTTTGGACAGGACATGACACTTGCCTCTAGGACATGCTTTTAGCTCTCTGGGACTACAGAAGGGGGAAGGGAGTTTGCAGTTGTCCCAGAGTCACCCGGGTGTGCCGCACAGACAATTCCGAAGGAAATGCACGTCCTGGGGCTGCCTGAATGGACTACCTCACACTCCGTGACTTGCAACACTAGGAAATGAGCCTCATGGCTTTGGAGCCCTGACACTGGTGTCAAGGTGTCCGCAGGGTCACAAACCTCTGGAGACTATAGAAAACAATTTTTCCAATTTTTGGTGATACCTAGCCCTCCTGGTTTCTGGCAGTCTACCTCTGATTTCTCTGTGGTCCTCGTGTGTGTCTACTTCTAACCTTTCTTTCCTCCCTTATAAAGACACCCATCATCAAGTGTCATAGCACACGCCTATCACTGCAGTACTTTGGGAGGCAGAGGCAGGAGGACTGCAAACTTGAACCCAGTCTGCGATAGAGACTTTGCGAAACCCTGTCTCAAAATGAAACCATAAAAAGAGTTGGGGATGGAGCTCAGTGTGAGGGTCCTGGGTTCTGTTCCTAGTATCCCTTCCCTGGCTAACAAGTGGCGTAAAGAAGCTGTTCCTCCTCTCCTCTTGTACCTGCGGGGCTTTGTTTGTGGGTGTTTCTTTCTTTTTTTTTTTTTTGCTATATTCATGCTTTAATCTTAACATACCGCTTTTGTAAGAACTTTGAAGTCTGATAGAAAAAATAGCCTATCCTTGTCTAAAAATTTTTTAAAATGAGGAGAGGCTTAGCAACTCAGCATGATGACTCTGAGTTCATCCCAGTACTACAAAGCAAACAAGCAAACACATTAATTAATTAATTAAATGTAAAAGGAGGAAGAAGAAAATAGACTTGAGTGGACAGATTATTCTTACCTTCTGTATTAAAAAGCAAGAGGGTATCTTTTGCTTGCCCAAGGCCCTTTTGCAAATACTGTACTCACACTCCAGACAAAGGGTTATCAATCTGTATAAAGTTAGAACCTAGATAGTACCACTCATTTCATATTATTTAGTCTTTGTGATACCAGTGATTGAACCTACGCCTTGTCACTGAGCTATATCCCCAGCCCTTAAAAAAAAACCATATATATATATATATATATATATATATATATATATATATATATATAATTTTTTTAAAAAACAGGACTTCCCCGAGGCACTAAATTGCCCAAGGTGGGCTCAAGCTTGTGATCCTCCTGCCTCAGCCTTTCAGGTGCTGGTATTACAGGCATATACCACCATGCCTGGCTAACAGCGAAAAATAAAGGATGTATAGCCAAATATTGTGTTGCATTTATGGAATCCCAGCTACTCAGGAGGGAAAGCGTAGAAAAATAGCTGTGGCCAGCAGTTTAATGAGACACTTTCTCAATATAAAATTAAAACAAAGGGTTAGGGATAGAGTTAAAGTACTTGCCTAACATGCATAAGCTCCTAGGTTCAATCGTTAGTGTGTGTATGTAGGTCTGTGTGTGTGTGTGTCTGTGTGTGTGTGTGTCTGTGTGTGTGTGTGTGTATTTTTTTTGACACAGTGTCTCACGTGTATTTTTTGATACCATATCTTACTGTGTAGCCCAGACTAGCCTGGCATTCACAGTGACCCTCCTGCCTTAGCTTCTCAAAGGCTGAAATCACAAGCCTCTCCCACTATGCCTGGTTCATCCTCCGTATGGGGAAAAAAATAGAAAAGATTAAACAAATAAAAATAATGGAGTTAAACTGGGCCTTTTGATTATGAAGATGCATAGTTTTACATTCTGTTTTGACTGACAAATGTTTTGGGTGTATGGCCATTACGTGCTACTTCACTTCCCAGACACATTGCTTAGTGACCATGACAGAATAACTTACCTCCCACAACTTCGCACGCTCACCAAGTCTATTTCCTTTACTCTAAGAAAGTGTACACACTTCTGACCCCCAATTCACCAAAGGTCACTGATTTGTAAAATATTCATTTAATTTGCACAAACAGCCATAGTATGTAGTGATACTGAGACTCTCTTTAATGGTGTGTTTCTTTTAAAGGGAATTTTAAAAATTAAATCTCATTTCATAAATGTAACAGTCTGAAAGACTGCCCTGCAGCGAAATGGCAAGCGAAACTGAGACGTTAGCCTGTCATCTCACCCCACGTTGTGAGAGTAACGCGAGAGGCGCCGGAACACTTATTTTCAGCACTTGGAATGTGTCAAGTGTGTTACCTCAGACTCTGTCAAGTTCACCTCCAACTCGCCCCTCATTCCCCCCGAGTCTCGGTGAGTTTTGTCTCACGTGACCTGTCACGCAGGCTTTGTTCTCAGACAAAGACATCATCTGAGGAAGTGTTGCCAGGAGTCTACCGTATTTCTACAATGGCCCCTTCCGTTGGTAGGAGCTGCTGGAGCTCCTTCACCCAGAAAAGAGCTCTGGATCAGATGGCTTTTTGAGACAGGTTCTTGTTGTGCAGCCCAGGCTCGCCTCGGACTCATGGCCCTCCTTCCTCACCCTCTGCAGGGTGGGGCTTCCAGGCCGACACCACCGCGTACAGCTCCACCAGCGCTAACTGAACAGAGTGACACCAGGTGGAAGTCAGTAACATTTTCATGGTTTTCTTATGTTCCTTTGCCACTTCTCAAATGTCTGAATAGGCAAGGAGAACACAAAGATTTGTGAAATGATTCACTAAATGTAGAAGTATTTAAAACTTACTGTCCTATCACTTTAAGAATTAGAACAGGATAAGAAACCGATAAGGCTGCCATGAAAAACTGTTAACTGTGACATCATTACTTACAAGAGGAAGTTGACTTTTCCAGCTGATCCTTCAAAGCTCATGGTTTTTTGGTTATTTTTGTTCTTTTCCCATATTAGGGGATTGAACTCAGGGCCTTGGACTTGCGAGGCAGATGCAGTACCACTGTGCTACCTCCCCAGTCCTCAAGCTCAGTTTTAACTATCCAACTTTCATCCAAAGCTATCTGTAAGACCCCTTTACAATATGATAAACCAGGAACTGGGTATAGTGGCAAATGTCTGTAAGCCCTGTGCATAAGAGGCTGAGGCAGGAAGATTACAGACACTATGAGGACAACCTGAACTATATAGCAAGACACTATCTCAGAAAAAACAAAACAACAACAAGAACAACAACAAAAAAGATAAGCCACGCCTGTAATCCCAGGTGCCTTGGGAGGCTGAGGCAGAAGGATCCCAAATTCAAGCCGAAATTGGGTGATTCAATCCAGTTTCAAAAAAAAAAATCAAACAGGCTAGGAATGTAGCTTAGGCAAAGGTCCTGTGTTCAATCTCCACTACAATATATATATACATATATATATATATACAATATATACTGCACATATATATGTATATATATACACAGTATGTACACACACAGTATATATTGTACATATATATGTGATGTAATTATAATGTAGACTCTCTTTTCCCCCCAAATGGGTAACTACAATTTCCAAATATTTCAGTGGATTCCCATCTACACCTCTAATCGTCCTCCCTGCAGCTGAGCCCATCCGCTTGCCCCCTTCGAATTAGACGCACTCTCTGAGGCCGGAATGGACTGGCCAGCACCTGTCTCTCCCTGCGGGCTAACAGGCTTCTCCAGGTTTTAATTCTGCACTGTCACTGCAGAAGGAGCCACTGGTCCTTCTTATTTTACCAGTTTGTCATCAGTCCCTTAGGGAAATACTGTGTGAAGAGACAACAGCAGAAGGATTCTCGCAATGCACAAGTCCTCCCTCTGGGATGAAGGGTGACAGGAAGTTGCCCTTGGAGGAGGGCGGCGTAATTCATTTTGGGTTTTTTTCCTCTCTCAAGGTGAATCTTTTCTAACCCGCTTGTCAGTTGAGTTCTTTCTCCTCTCCAGGAAGGAGGAGTATCTTGGGAGTTGTGAGTAGCTTTATCTCAAGTAGGCAATTTACATTCCTGTGACCAGGAAGCAAACAGGGAATGGTTCTCATCCCACCCTCCTCCAAACGAGGCACTTTCTTATTCTTTGGCGACTTGAACCTCACCGATCTTTCTCCTGAGAAACAGATGAAAGCCCAGCATGGTGCTCACTCTTGTCATCCTAGCTCTCAAAAAAAAAAAGAAGAAAGAGAGAAAGAACTAGACAAGTGCCACAGAGTTTCACAAAATAAAGCCAGCCATTTATCTTTGCTGTTTTGTTTTTTTCAGACAGGGTCTCCCTATTAGTTCAGGCTGGCCTTGAATTCTCTACGTAACCCAAGCTGGTCTCGAACTCAAAGTGATCCTCCTGCCTCAGCCTCCAGAATGCTGGGATTACAGCCACGACAGGTGGCTAACCCAGCCATTTTTAAGAACCTCATAAGCATACTGAAAAGGAAAATATCTCTGAGGAAAGGACTGATCCCTCCAAAAACCACTTAAACCTAGTAAAAGTGAATGACCACAGACTAGGAAAACAAATTATTTCTAAAAACAAAACTTCCCTTTGAGAGCACACCACCAGAATTTTCACTATTTTTCTGTTTTTACCAACTTACACCTTTCTCTCATTCAGCTTCTTTCTTTCTGTCTGTCTTTCCCTTGTTCTTTTCTTTCTATTTTTTCAGCTTATCCTTGAGCTCACTGTGTAGCCCAGGCTGGCCTCGAACTCGCCGTGATCCTCTACCTCAGTTTCCCAAGTGCTGGGACTGCAGGCACGAGCCACCATGCCTCGCCTTATTCAATTTCACTGTGCTACACTTGGAAAATTTCTTCGGCGTTATGGGATCATTTTAAATTGTCACACCAAGTGCTCACCACTCTGGATTCTGGCTTTCCCCCCTTATCACTAGTTAGACTGTCTCCCCCACAACTCCCTCAGGTATAGAACTGCCAGACTGAGAGGTAAAAAGACAGAACACTCAGTTTAAGTTTACATCTCATACGAGCAATGAGTAATTTCTGGTGTAGGTGTGTCCTAAATCTTATATAAGACACACTTAAACTGAAAAATTATTCACTGTTTGTTTCAGATTGTAAATTTAACAGTATTTTATCTGGCCCCCCCACTCCCTCCTAATCAAGCTCTGTAAAATACTTTAAGGCTCCAGTGTAGCGGCATCCACAGCCAGAAAGAGCACCTCCGTCCTGTGATCCAGGCCATGGCGGGGAGCTAGAGGCGCCTTAGGAAACCTCTCCCTGTGGGCGCCTATATTTGTTCCTTTCTGGCATTGACGCTTTTTGCTGAATGGGGCCTGTCAGCCGGGGCTACTCGCCCAGAAAACCGGCCACATCTGTGGGATGTTTCCCCCTTTTTCTCACTGGTTTGAAGTCCAGATTTCTGCTTTCCAGTCGGCACAGCCACTTCTCACCGCCCCGCCTGCAGGTCTGCCGTCGTGGGTGGGAGTGACGGTGGTCACGAGACTCTTCAGAAAAACGCAGAGTGTAACTGTGTGCCAGAAACGAATGTGAATGCTGGCTTCAACTTTCTCTTCTAATAAGTGAAGAAGAGAACTGAAGCAAGAGCAACTGCTTTGCCTGTCTATTCCGTGGTTTTACCTGCTTACACTCTGGTAAGGTTTAGGACGCACAAAGCAAAACCTAGAAAAAATGGATTTCAGACGAGCTCCTCTCCAACTGCGAGCTGACGATTCCGAGCTCAGCAGATATCAGTTATCATGAGACAGAGGTGAGCAGCAGACGGGCAATACATTACATGTACACTATCAGACCCACGGAATGCCATTTTTAATCAAAATGTACCTGTAATTGAAATGGGTTATCACTAACATCCAAACCTGGCAATTTCTAAAATGGCTTAATATGCAGCTGCTTGCAGATTAGCAAAATGTTAGCACCTTTCTCAAAGAAGGCTGTCTTCCGGTTTGCCGTTCACTCTTGCTCATAACTTTAATATTACAAACTGTAACAAACTGATAGTCTTTGGCATTTCAAGGAGCAGTCGGCCACAGAAAAGGCTGCACTATTTTAGTAAGGGTGCCTATCTCTCAGACAGGTGATGGGTATTACAGATTCATAAATCTACCTTCCATGCTTCTACAGAACTCACAGCATGGCGCGTGAAGGGGTGGGCGGTGGATGCTGCCACGGGTCCCATACGGGTCCAAACTCACGATCTGGAAACGCACTAGGGCTCTGGGGTCCGAAATGGGGTCTAGAGAGTGCGAAGAATTTGTAAAAGCTAATGAGTCAGCTCAAGCCCATGGGCAGACCAGAACGCAATGGTCTTCGGAGCGTGCAGGGAACAGAGAGTCCTCAGGCCTCAGCTCTGAGACCCTGGGACCTCATAACTGGGTAGGAAAAGCCCCCACCCTGGACAGCACATCAGATATCAGGGCGAGTCCTGCTTCCTGTAGTCACTTCTCATGCAGGCCTGTCCAGTGCTGGATCGGTCGTTTTCTTTATACCTACTGGTTTGATGATTTCATTGCTTTGTTAATTAAATTTTCAACTAATTTCAGTCTCTGTTTCATAGTTTGCTCTTAGCAGTGCAGAAAGGGAAGTGGGACCACAGAAGAGGATCTGCTGCCCCTGCGCCCGCCCTCAGGCTTCCTTCCTGCGCTTCAAGTTCCCTCTCACCAGGCCTGGTAGACACCTCTAAGACCCGAGTTAAAAATATTCCTCTGGTCGATAGGAGGACCACTGGCTGAATTACTTTTCTGGGGAAAAATGCAAATCACCCTAAGGCCTCTTCAAATCGCCAGAAGAGGCTGCGCAGGGACGAAAAGCCCAGCAGTGGTGACGGCCGCTGCTTCCGCTCCCTTGCTCATCATTCATTTCATTTGGGAATTCTCTTCACAGTGTCTTCACCGTGTCCTACGTGCCCGTGCGTGCTCAGCTCACGTGTGTTACATTAGTCTTTTCGGTGTGTTGTTGTTTATCGTGTTAGGATGGAAGATAAGCTCCCCAGGGGCGTCTGGACGTCACTGGGCGGTGGAGCTCTCGCGGAGCGTGAGGCCCGTGGGTCCCAGTTCCAGCACCCCCCCCCCACTATCTCCCCCTTTGATCTCTTCAGGCAGAAGATGAACTCTGAAAGAA
Source organism: Petromus typicus (assembly GCA_004026965.1). Classification (NCBI taxonomy): domain Eukaryota; kingdom Metazoa; phylum Chordata; class Mammalia; order Rodentia; family Petromuridae; genus Petromus; species Petromus typicus. Next base: position 12,181 of record PVIR01023790.1, read on the forward strand.
GACTCTCCCCGGGTGGAACCTGCTAGTCACCTATTCTTGCTTTGATGGTATCTCTGTCATTGACCTCGGACCTTAACAGGAAAGCGAGGATGTAGCTCAGTTGTAGAGCACCTGCTTACGTCTCGGGAGGCCCCGAGTTCCATCTCCACCAATACAAAACATAGCGAGAAAAGCCACCTTCTGGAGTGTCACCTTGACAAGTCAGCCTCAAAATTTCTCAGTGGAGTAACTTCTAGGTGGAGTAACTTCTCCATGTGCAGGTCTGGCTCCTCCATTCACTGTTCTGTCTGGCAAAGAAGGGGTACTGAAGCGCCATAGTGCTGCTGCTGGGAGTACTAATCCACGGACGAGAGGGGAAATGCAGCTGGAAATAACCGGAAGGCTCCTCCCGCAGTATTCATCGACTTCTCATCAATCTGTGATTCCACGGATAAGCACCACTTAGTGGAGCTGTATGATTTTGATATCGATTCAAGATTTTTAATATTCCATCAGGGCTTTTACTGGCACCGAATCTCAATCAGGCCCCCTCCATTCCTCAAATATTTATTGACATCGCTGTTTACCAAGTCCTGTGTTAACTGTCAGGAACACATTGGCGAAAAAAATAGCCATCGCGTGGGGCAGGTGGGGGCTTGTCTGAGCAAATTCTGACGTCAGGTGGGATCAAGCGCACCCTTTGTCCTCAATTCTCCTTTGAAGCATCGACCTAAATTTTGGATGCAGATTTCAGGCTTCCTTATCCTATTTAGAAGAGAAAGTGTTTTATGCCATAAGCAACACTATGGCTCTTCCTATACAATGTTTATCAGAATAATTTAGCATCTTTTAAATAAAGCCAATATGGTTGCTACAGAGTGAAAGGCATTTGGTATCGAAGTCTGTTATGTACGAGGCATCGAGAGAGAGTCCCGGGGTTTTGTTCCATGTTGCTCTTTTCCATACCGTGGACCCCTTTAGAAATCCTCTGAAATGTGGGGACTCTCAGACATGCAAATTAAAATATGCTGAGTCACAAAGGAACCCAACTCATCTACACTATGATTAATAATGTCGGGGCTGTGCTATTAACTCTTTACCCAGAAACAAACAAAGAAGAGAAGCAAAAAAAAAAAAAGTCTACAGCAATTCTTTGTGTGTATGGTACTGGGGTACTGAACTCCGAGCCTTCACACTGAGCTACTTCCTCACACCTTTTTCTTTTCCAAATCTTCACTGGTACATTTTAGATACAGATAATGATAACCTTCATCCTAGGGGGGAAATTTATCCTCAGGTATTGGTATTTATTTGTACATGATGTATCTGGCCCTTCCCCCATCCCCACTTTGAACCCATCCCTTATTTATAAGAACTTTGTTTCCTGTTTTTTTTCTTCTATTCTCACTTTTCTTTGTCCTTTCTTCTCTTCCTTCTTCCCTTATTGTCCTCATTTGAACCTTTTCTTTCCATTTTTGACTATCTAGTGTACATTTTGGTCATTTAGTCATTTTGGTTTCTCAAACCAGAGAAACAATGATATTTAAATACATGTGTCTGATGTATCTCAGTTAAGAATACAGTCTCAAGGTGCATCCATTTAGCTAGAAATGTCTCAAGCTTAACCTTCTTTGGTGGCAGAGTACTTCTCTACTGTATAAAAAAACCCACACCTCTTTATCCATTTATGGGTTGGTAGGCACTTGGGGTATTCCCCAAATTTAGCTATTACAAACTGTGCTGCTATAACATGGTGGTGCATATATCATTATGGTACAGTATTTTTAATTCTTTCAGGAAGATAGCAAGTAGGGGAATAGCTGGGTCAAATGGAACCACTAGTTTTAAGTTTTTGAGGAATCTCCACACTGATTTCCACTGATTTCCATTTGCACTAGTCTACACTGCTACCAGTGGAGAAGGGTTCCTTTCTCCCCACAGCCCTGCTAATATTTGTTATTGTTTGATTTCTTGATAATAACCATTCTTTCTAGAGCGAGATGGAATCTCAGCATTATTTTAATTGGCACTTCTCAAATTACCATTGATGTTGAACATTTTTTAATATATTTATTTGCTATTTCTATTTCATCAGAGAAATGTCTACCATTTTGGATGCCAATTTTTGGATCATTTTGGATCTTTAAATTTGAGGCAGTCTGACATTTTTCAGCTCTTTATATATTCTAGATATTAGTCGTTTGTCTGAGAAACAGCTCGAAAAAATTTTTCCCTCTCTGTGAGTTGTTTCTTCACTTGATTTCTGGTTCCTTTTGCTGTGCAAAAGCTTTGTATAGGATGAGATCTCAGTTGTTGATTCTTTGTGATATTTCCTGTGCAATTCAACAGTGTCTTCAAGAGTTCTACATATTATACCTTCCAGTAGATTTAGTGTTTCTGTTTTAATATTTATATCTTTGATCCATTTTGATTTTAGTTTAGTGCATAACAAAAGATATTTGTTTATGTTTAATCTTTGGCATGCAGAAAGACAGTTTTTATAGCATCATTTATTAAAAAGACTATCTTCCAAAAAAAAGAAAAAGACTATCTTTCCTCCAGTGTAAGTATTTGGTTCCTTTGTCAAAACTGGATGGCTGGGGCCAGGGATTTAGCTCATTGGTTTCAGAGTCTACCTTTCAAGTGCAAGGTCTCAAGTTTGATACCCAGTCACCATATACCACAATGCTGGGTGTGGAGACTCATACCCAGCAGCAATCAGCACCACACCACAGTGCCAGGCATGGTAGCTCATATCTGTAATCTCAGCACTTGGGTGACAGAGGCAGGAGGATTGCTGTGAGTTCGAGGCTTGCTGGGCTACATAGTGAGGTCAGGGCCAGCCTGAACTACAAAGTGAGACGCTGTCTCAAAACAAACAAACAAAAAAACAAAAAAAAAGAAGAGAGATAAAGAGATATGGAGAGAGAGAGAGAGAGAGAGAGAGAGAGAGAGAGATTGGATGGCTGAGTAGGATGGAATTATTTCTAAATCTTCTAACCTGTTCTATTGATTATCAGGTCTGTTTTTTGGTAGCCCCATGCTGGATTTTGTTTTTTTTTTTTTTTTTTGAATTTAATTGAAACAGCTTTTTAGTATAATTTCAACTTGGTATTTGTGATGTACCCTGACTTGCCTCTGTTGTCCAGAATTGCCTTTGCTATTTCTGGTCTGTTCTGGTTCCAAATAAATTTTAGGATTTTCTCTCACTCTGTGAGATATGTTCTTGACATTTTGGTCAGTATTGCATTATATCTGTATAAAAATCTTGAAAGTATCATCATTTTAACTATATCAGTTGTTCCTATACCAAAACAGTATCTTTCCATCTTCTGATATCCTTTTTAATCTCGTTTTTCATAGTATTATAATTTTCCAAATAAAGATCTTGATTCCTAGGTATTTCTTTCCCTTTTGGGAGGGGTGACATTATGAAAGGTGTGGTTTCCCTAATTTTCCTCTTGATAAATTTGTTATTTGTGTACAGGAATGCTATGGGGTTTTGAGGTTGATTTTGTATTGAGCTATGCTACTGAATTTATTTATTATATCCAGAAGTCTTTCAGTGGAGTTTTTGAGATCTTCTATGTAGAGTATCATGTTTTCCACAAATAATGATTTATGTAACTTTTTTCTTTTATTTCTTTCTCTTGTCTGATTGCTCTGGCTAATGTTTCCAGAACTCTACTGAACAAGAGCAGTGACAGTGGACGTCTTTGACTTGCTCCTGATTTTAGAGTGAAAGCTTGCACTTTTTGTCTCTTTACTCTGCTGTTAGGTGCTGGCTTTTCACAGAAGGCTTTTGTTAGATTAAGAACATCTATTCCAGTTTTCTATAGAATTATATCCTGAATGGCCATTTGACTTTGTCACATGCCTTTTCTGTATCTGTTGAGGTTATCATATGGTTTTTTAACTTTGGCTTTATTAATATGGTATATTACAATTATTGGTTTGTGCATTTTGAATCATCCCTGTGTCCCTAAAGATGAATCCTAATTGGTCATATTGGATATAATCTTCTTGATGACTTGCTATTCTGTTTCTGCATCTGTATTCATGAGGATATTGGCCTGTAGTTTTTTTTCTTGGTTTTGTAGTTTTTTTCTCTGATTTTAGATTAGAGTGATGTTTGCTTCCAGGAATGAATTTAGGAGTTGTGCTTCACTTTCAATTTTATCACAGAATTTGAGAAGTAGTGTCATTATGTCTTCTTTAAATTTCTTATAGAATTCACTAGTGATTCTGTCAGGGCCTATGCTTTTCTTTGTTGGTAGGTTTTTAATTACATCTTCAATTTCACTGAAAGATTGGTTTATTTCAAATTTTCATATCTTCCTTTTTCCAGGTTCCTATCACATTGAGCATTATTTCCCATCCTTTGGTGCTCAATCTATGAAATTTTTGAATCAAATGTGTTTCTAAAATATGCAGCATATTGTTGAATCTTGTTTCTTGAGCCATTCTTCATATCTGTTTGTTTTGACTGGTGAATTGAGACCATTCACACTGTTGTTGATGGTTGTAACTGATATACTGAGTTATCATTGTAACGTTATTTTCCTCTTCTTGATTTTCTTTTTCCCCTCTATTTAATTGATTGTCTTAGCTGCTGGGTCATTCTCTTGGGGTTTATGAAGCTGTAGTCCTTGTTATCTTTTTCTATAATGTCAGTCAGAACATTCTGAAGTTCTGGTTTGATGGCCAAGAATTTCCTCAGGTATTCTTAAAGTATCTTATTTCTCCATTAATTTTAAGATAGTTTCGTGGAGTGCATCCATCTGATTTTCAAGTTTTTCTGTTAGGGCTTGAAATCCTTCACTCCAGGCTTTCCTTGACTTGAGGTTGTATATTAAGTGTACTGTGATTCTGGGGGGCTTTCCTTTAGAGATGACTTACTTCCTTTCTCTAGCAACTTTTAGTATTCTGTTCTCGTGTTGAATTTTTGGAATCTTGACTATTATATGCCTTGGTGTAGTTGTTTTGATCATAGCTAACTGAAGTCCTATATGTTTCATTTATCTGTAGGTCAAATTATTTTTCCATGTTTGGGGAGTTTTATGCCATCACTTCTGTGAACAGGTATTTTATGTCATTTGTGCTATCTCCTGCTTTTTCACTGATTCTGATCACTTTTGTGATTCTTGCATCATCTATCTCTTGGGTTGAATTTTCATGGTCCCTTGCTATTTTTAATAGATTTTTCTTTTCAGGATCACTAACTGCAATCTGATTTTCTGTATCTGATATTCTGTCCTCATGTTGGCTCATTCTGCTGATATTTTCAATGGGAATTTTAATTCCTGGTTGTCATGGATTCCACTTCCTTCCTAAAGTGGGTGTGTACAGTTTCCAGAATTTCCCTAAAGTCCTCCCTTTTTTTTTGGTTTAATATGTATCTGCTTTAAAGTTACTAACCATGCCTTTTATTATGATCAGCATCTCTGTAGTTATATGAGAAACTACTCCTAATTTTATTTTTTCTAGAGCCCCATTCATCTGTTTTGTTACTTCCACTGTCAACATTTCAGAGAGTTCAGATGAGTGGGCTTCAAAATATTCCTTCTCATTGTTCCCTGGGTTTGCCTTTGCTGAGCTCGAAGTTTAAGGTTGCAGCTTGCTTAAGTGTCACCTTATTTTCTATTTTTTTAGTTAAACTCCCAGGTTGTTGCTTGTAAATTCATATGGCAAGTAGCTTTATTGCTAGTATTTAGAACACTTAGGAAATGGCTACTTTTCAAAGATGTCTTCCAAGTATAGTTGGCTTCTGAGTCTGTCGCAAGATTCTACCTCTTAAATTTATTAAGGATGAGAAGTTGCTGCCTACTTGGTCCAGCCCTGGCTTTTTGGCACTGACTTTTAGTATTGTTTATGACCCTTAGGTAGTCTCAGTCTTGGCACACCAGGAAGAAAAACTGATTAGAACAACTGTGTCACTTTGGCTAAGGTATTACAATCAGCAATAACAATCGCATGAAACACAGCTCGAAAAAAACACTAACTGTGGTAACTATTGCTTTGATACCTTTAACCATATGAAGTTGATTTATGGTTAAATAACAAAATCTAAAACAAACCAGAAAGTTCTATACAAGAAATATTCCCTCAGTGTGGCAATTTTATCCTGAAGGGAGAACATTTAAAGGGACTTGGGGGAAAACAGAGAACTAGGAGAAGAAAAAGGAGGAGGAGGAATGATTAGAACAAGGCTGAAGGATAAAGGAAAATTATGACAGCTTTGAGGAACTGGTGAAGACAGGAGGGAAGGAGAGAAGGAAGAAAGAAAAGTAGAAAGAGAACAAAACAAAAACTAGAAGTAATGCTCATACTTACATAAGAATAGGGATAAACAATCAATAAATAACCAAAAAAAAAAAAAAAAAAAAACAAGGAAAGGAAAAAAGTTCACATCTGAGCATTTCTCTGCCATCACTGGTAGTCAATCTGGGCACAGACAGCTCAGACTCGTGTTGATTAATCCAAATAAGCTAGCTGTGGACTTACAACAGGGTGGTGGATAATCCCACAAAGTCTTTAGTTCTGAATCTCAGTCTGGACTGTTTCTGGTTGTGGGGTTGGAATCTGATTTGCTCAGCCTGTGCTACTTCATGCATCTCCTGCCTGCTTGAACTTGGCTCTTTGACCTTCTGTCCATTTGAACTCGGCTTGGACTCATCATGATGAAGTTGGCCTATGGCTGATTGAAATTCCAAGCTCAACTGACCCCCTGCCAAGATGGCTACTGTCCAATTGCCCTCTCCTGGAGACATGTGAACTCGAATAACTCACCAGCCTCCGTAGTCTGCTGTCTGTGGTTTATTCCACTGGTGCATTTCTCCGTGGGGTCGCTATGTGACTGCAGGCTTGAGCACCTTTCCTGCCCCGTGAGTCAGGGTTCAAGGAGACAGTGCTGCTTAGCATCTCCTTTGTGGAAGTTCCTCTCCTTACTCTCCTCATGGACTTCAGTTCTCCGGACCCACTCCGGCAGTATCTCGCTTGTGCAGTATCATCTCACAACAGTGGCATTAATGTCTCTTGGGAAGAGCCCTCGTGATTGTGTCATGTCTTAAAGATCCCACCTCTTCATACAGTCCCAGCAGTAGTTACATTTCAGTGTGCATTTTGGCGAGGACATTCCACCACAGCACTCTGAAGGAAGAAGAGCTGAGTTCGTGGATGATGGATGCAGCCGGCAGGAATGAGAATTGGATGTTAGAAGTCACTCTTTCCATACTATTTTTTATATGAACTTCCCCCTCTCGGGAAGACTTCTTATTATTGAGGCAAGTTTTGCTTCAGATATGCTTCAAAAATTATCTTTAGAGTTTGAGATATAACTACATGGCAGAACACTTGCCTAGTAGCTCAATCCTCAGCACTTTTTTGAAAGAATTACACCTTTAGGGAAAAAATTAAAGCAAAACACAATTCAAGACACATGGAGATGGGGCATGTGTACAGGAAACCAAAAATTATAAAGGTGAAGATGCTTTAGCAGCGTGTCTCCCACCTCAGCACTCAGGGGGCTGAGGGAAGAGAATGGCCATGAGTTTGAGGCCGTCCTAGGCTACACAGTGAGACCTTATCTCAAAAGAGATAGATAAATAAATATGAAAATATTTTATTATCTTTTTAAACTTTTTCTCCATCCACAAAACAAACATGTTTGGGTTTATTCAAATATCCAAATGGGACATCCAGCTTAAATTGGTTCCATGTCATAATTTGACTAGAAATTCTGTTGAGTGAATTGGTGAAGATGTTTATACTTGGACTCAGATGTTCAGAAAACTTCTTATGATATATCTATTTAGTTTTGAATGAAAGATTCTTTGAGCTGAGAATAGGAAGCATTTTTCCCAATCATGATATGATTTTTAAACTGCATTATTGGAAAGCCATTAACTGGGCATTCATTTTGTGAGATGCGCCTGTTCATTAACTTAGGATTATTCTATACACCAAACTGGGGAATCCATAGAACTAACAAGGAGTGAGAACAACACACACACACACACACGCACACACACACACACAACACACACACACACACACACACACACACACACAGACAAGAAAGATCAAAATCTTTGCCTCTCAAGAGCTTACATTATACAAAATCTGCACAAAGGAAATACCGTTTGCAGGATCATTTTGTCTTGAACTCACACAGCAATCCTGTCACCATGAAGTCTTCTTGAAAACTGAAGACTTAATGGACTCCAGTTATTCCATTAAAGGTTTATTTGCTTAGACGGTTGTTGTAAAATCTTCTGTCAGGATTATCCTTTTGATTTGACTTGATTTGGATCCCATAGCCAACACAGTGCCCTAGGCCCCAGTCCGCTGCTCCTGTATCTGCAAAGTAAGGTTTTTGGGGATGTAGTCATGCTCATGCTCTCTGTGACTCCTGCACTGCGCCATGACATCTTCTCCAGAGCTGAGCAGCTAGGAACACTATTCTCCTAAACCGCCATGACTGTGAGCTACAAGTTCATAAATCATTTTCCTAAAAGTATACTGGGTATAAAGTACCCAGCTTCTGTTTGGTTTTTTTATGTTACAGCAACATAAATTGAGCTAAGATAGCTGCTTCTACACTACAGTGTGGAAGTTACATAGTTCTGACAAAGGTCCTCTGAGCGACAAACTGGAGAGTATACGGTATCTCATCCTTTATGGAAAATTACTCAACCCAAGTTTAGATTTCTGGTGCTCCAGTTCTGTGTGATGCAACATTTGAGAAATGCAAAAAGATTCTCAGGAGATGCAACCTTTTAAAATATGAATTATCCTTAGAGTTCCCCTACCAAGCAAACAAGGGCCAGGCCATCTAATTTTTATAATTCCAGCAGGCTGTGTCCCTATCTCCCTTAAGTTTGAAAGGCAAGACTGTTAAGATGCAGATCTGAGCTCCATTCCTTGATGTAAAGCTCTCGGAGGGCCTTCTCCTTATTCTTTAGATAAGATTAAATAGCTTAAATACAGTTTACAAGATGCATCAGGCTGACCTCAATTTTTCAGCCTTACTTTGGTCGTTGTCCTCTTGTTCTCCCTCTTAGGCCCAACAGTATGCTCTGGTTACATCCCTTTGTAGGGATTTGCTCGGGTTTTATCCTTTTGCTCTGGTTGTTCCCTTTGTAGATTTGTTTCTCTGGTCTAAAAAGCTTCTGCCTTCCTCCCTTGTCCAAGAAATTCTTATTTATCCTTCAGATCTCTGTCTAAAGTTCACCGATGTAGGAAAGGCTGCTGTGATGTCCTCTCCTTCAGCTCATCTTGGTTTTGCCTCCATGGTAGTTTTCAGGATGGCACGTAGGTATATTTATGCTACTCGCCTAATTTTTTCTTTCTACTAAATTCCACGAACATGTGGGACAAGTTTACGTTTTGTGAATTTATCTCCAGCACTTAACCAAAGTTTAACATGTAGCAGATAATCAGGTTGATGCAAAAATTGATGAACAATAAAATATTCAAACATCAAATATTTGGCAGTGAACTTTTTCTCTATTGTCTTTGGGTGAATCAAAAGAAGACTGACTATCTGAATCATATTTCCTTAACTGTCTAATAAAATTATGTGACATATTTTCTTATATATTTATCTAAATGGGTTTGGTGGTACATGCTTGTAATACCTGCACTCAGGGAGGTTGAGGCAGAAGGATCAAACTTAGAACCCAACTAAGGCAAGTTTGTGACTTAGCAAAACTCTATCAAAATAAAAACAAACAAACAAAGAGCTGAGGATGTGCTCAGTACAAGGGCACTGGGGTCTATCCCTAGTACTAAAAAGAAAATTATATTATACACACACACACACACACACACACACACAGATATATATTAACCAGTATATCAGAATTTAATGTTAAATTCTTTTCTTTGGGTAGATAGGCTTTTTATAGTTAGGAGAAGCAAACATTACACAATGTTTCTTTTTTGTTCTTGAAACTAGGAAGTTCAAAAGAAAATTTATTATTTACTTATGAGAATGTTATGCAAACCTAGAATCTTATAAAAAAAGTCTTTCTATCTGTTTTACATGGGTTACTAAGTTTTGGGGGGGTTTTTTTGAGACAGAATCTGTTTTTGTAGTTTAAACTGGCCTTGAACTCTCACAGTAATCCTCCTTCCTCCGCCTCCTGAGTGCTGGGATTACAGATGTGAGCCACCACGCCTAGCACTGTGGAGTGTGGTGCTGATTGCTTATGGGTGTGAGTCTCCCTGCCTGGCTTTACCGGGGATCGAACCCACGCCCTTGCATTTGCAAGGCAGGCACTGGAACCATGGAACTAAATCCCGGGACCCTAAGTTTAATATTTTTAATCTGTTAATATTTAGTTGCCTCAATTTTTACATGATTGTATTGTTTTCTTTTCATGCTAAGCAGGAATTCTGTCCCTGAAATATACCTCAGCCCACAGAACTGTATCTTGATCTGCTTTAAAAGTCATAGCTTTTGTCAGTGAAGTTAAGTCCAGAAAAGCACACACGTAGAACTTCTTGGGCTGGATCTGAGTGACCAGTAAGGATGTAGTCGGGCCCACCAGCTCCCTGAAAGGGGAGCCTGAATGAAATGACAGGACTTTGCTTTGACCAACCTCAGGTTGACAGTCTCTCAGGCCTCGGATGGGTGACTCTACTGAACTGTACAGACTTTTCTCCTTGTCATTATTTCCCAAATCATACAGGCTGGCAACTATTTTTACATTGCATTAGGTATGATAAATAATTTAGCGATAATCTAAGTGTACAGGAGGAAGTAGACAGGTTATATGCAAATATCGTGCCATTTTCTGTGAAAGACTTGGGAACGCATGTGTTCTAGTGTTCCCAAGGATCCTGAAGGTTCTGTGGACACTGAGGTAGGACTGGACAAGACTACCTTGGGTATGGAGAAGAGGAATAGGGGAGGACTGATGTTCTTGAAGGTAATTTTTAAAAAAAAAGGTAGCAAAATAAGCTGAAGTAGATTATCTGTTGTTCACAGAATATAGATGGTATATTAATATATTGTGGCAAAAATAGCCCAACTCTGCTTTCTCTGCTGTAACTGCAGACTTGCATGTGCAAATCCAGGGTGAGAGCCGAGATCTCCCGGCAGCCCTTGCGTCGCTGGCAGGCTGTGTTCCGCCTGCCGACATCCGGCAGACTGGGGAGAAGAGCTGAAATTAAATGAGTTCACGGTGAAGCAGGTAGAGGTTTAATCATAAGTTTGCACTTTGTGCAGATGATGAAACCGTGAGTGTTCACGGTCAAGAAAGAAAAGCATCCCTAGCGTTTTCTTTTCAAAGACTTCTCTGTGGTCTCTGGTTAATTTAAAAAGAGCCCCATAGGGTGCTTATTTTTATACACATATATTGCCAGAGTAGTTCCTGTTTTGGTTTAAATGGGTTCCTTCTTTTTGGTCAGATGAAAGAGAACTTTCTTTAAAAAGGACTTGTCTGCTGATCGTGTTTGTTAAAATGAGCCTAAATCAAGCTTCTGCTGAAAGCTCTGCTGTTTAGGTTAATTCTGCTAGCGAAATTACCCAGCAGACTTCTGACCTTCCTCAGACTCTGAACTGGAGTACTTCTGTTACCCGAGTTCCAGGCTGAAATCCTCCCTTGAACATGACTCCAAGGTAAATGCGTAGAGGAAGGAGCTTTCTCTCTCTCAGCGGTTGACTCAGTCCTCCAGCAGTTAGATGCCAGGCACAGGCGTTTGGGATGTGCTAGGTAATCACACCCAGCAAATGAGCAGTTCTGCGGAGGGGAGGAGCCCAGCAGGGCCTGTGGAGGCCAAGCTGTGGAGCAGTGTTGGAGGCTTTAGCGCAGTGCAGGAAGGTCTGAAGAGGACGGGCCCTGAAAGGGATCCGTGGAAATAGGCCGCCAAGGTTGACCCAACTCGCCCTGATATGCAGCTGGAATTTTCCTCAAGAGGATATTCAGGAAGATGCAACAGAAAAGCAAATCAATAAATAATGAGTTACTCACACACGCTAAACAAACATGTTTGAGCCTCAGCAACATTGTGCTGTGTGAAAGAAGTTATACAGAGCTGTGTAGAGCGCACAACTCGGGTATAGCGCTCGGCTGACATGCACAAGGCCTTGACTTGAAGCCCATACTAGGAAGAAACTTTGACACAACAGACCACTTGCCGTTTGATTTTATTTGTATTAAATATCCAGAATAAGTGTCTTAATAATAACTGTCCCATCAATGGGACAAAACATCTGACACTACAACTCTTAATGGAAGAGGAGTTTATTTTGAACTCAAGATTTCAGCCCCGGGTTAGCTGGCGCCAAGGCAGAAACAACTCGGCGGAGGCCGAAGGAGCTGAGAACGCACACACACAGCCGGGTCACACTCCCAGGGCTCTGCTCCCGCCAGGTCCCGCCTCCCACCCGGCCTCACCACCCGCTAGTACATTCCGCTCCGAACTCATCGAAAAATAAAATTACTGATGCATAGAGACAGCACGGCAGGATCCAGTCAATCACCTCCACACGCATATGACTTTGACGACGTTTTATTTCTAAACCAAAACAACCAGCAAATCTATAGGGACAGATATTAGATTGGTAGTCTCCTGGGTCTGAGTGTGGGCTGGGACTTTCTTGGCAATGATGGCAAGGCTCTGAGACTAAGGGTCGCGAAACCGTAAATTTACCACAAATCATTGAGTTGTACAGTCAGAATGGATGCATTTATGATATGTAAAATACGTTTCAATAAAAATTTTTAAAAACAGTGAAAACGTTCCCCATTGTGACGTCAGACCTTGAAAATAGCATAGAAACCGTTCCTTGGATTGGGCCAGAATGAGTTTTCAAAAGATGACTGGGCCGGGGAGTTAGCTCAGTGGTTCCGGCGCCTGTCTTGGAAGCGCAAGGACCCCGGTTCGATCCCCGGTCACCACATACCATACTGGGCGTGGAGACTCACGCCCAGAAGCAACCATTACCACATACCACAGTGCCGGGCGTGGTGGCTCACGCCTGTCATCCCAGCACTGGGGAGGCAGAGGCAGGAGGATTGCTGTGAGTTGGAGGCTGAGCTCAGGGCCAGCCTGAACCACAAAAGCAAGACTGTCTCAAAACACCTAAAAAAAAAAAAAAAAAAGATGACGATGTTTTCTACATTTTTTGCTTTGATTAAATGTTTTTTTCCTTTAAATTGTGTACTAAACCCATGCAAATATGAAATGTTTTTAGCACATGCTTTAGTACTAATAATATAATTCTTTGCTTCCAAATTTGACTGAGTCAGTTAAGGAGAGGGGAGGACCCGGGTACTGCCTAGGCTGAAGGTCACTTCTGCTTGACCTAGTAAGAACAAGGGTTGACTAAACAAACACAGGAGCATGGGAAGCCTGTCACTTTATCTCTGTTAGAAAACAAGTACCACTTAATTTGCCAGTCATAACCATTTTATTTCTTGAGAAAGCTTCTCCTTCATGGCTAGAGTATAATATTCTCTTTTCAGGTATTTGGATCAGTCTGACTTCTAGTGCCTATAAAGTGAGTATGTCCCAAACTACATGTTCCAATGGGATTTCAATCCTTGGAATTCTTGCTGAATTACATCCAAATGCAGGACAGGCAAAAATATGTACAGGTACCCGGGACCTCTATATTTAGAGCTGTATCTCAGGTTATCTACTTACTTTGTTTTACGGATTGGAGGAAAATGGCTGTGCTTATATTTGTGTGGGAAAGATGGCCATGGTGCCGGTGGCGGAGTTCGCAAACAGAAGCAAAATTTTGCGGAATGCTTTTGTTTGGGAAAAGAAACTTAGGTGAACCAAGGTTGTACTATATTGTGTTTTTTTTTTTTTTTTAGACAGGGTCTCACTTTCTAGTTCAGGCTGGCCTTGAACTCACCATGTAGCCTGGAACTCACCACCATTCTCCTGCCTCTGCCTCCCTAGGGTTGGGATTATAGGCGTGAGCCACCACAGGTGGCACTAGTGGTGCTCGTACTGATTGCTGATGGTACATGAGTCTCCACGCCCAGCATTGTTTTACGTGGCTGCCGGACTGAACTGGGACCTTGTGTTTGCAAGGCAGAGCTACAACCACTGAGCTAAATCCCTGGCCCCGTATCTATTTATGGCACTTACTTCAACATGAATGCTCCTTTTAACTACCTAGTTTCACAGGAATAACAGGCAACATCATCTTCATGCTTTAAATGCCCATCTACTTTGAGTTTTTTAACTTACGTTTCCATATAAAGGGTACATTTTCTTCTGTTGCTTTTTCTAGAAGTGAAAATGAAAACAGAGAATATGCCAACATTTGATGAGTTATTTTGCCAAAGTTCCTAAGTATGATTTTCTCTCTTTAGAGCAAAACGTCAACACCTTTCTTTGACAAGACTGTCTCCAGTTTACTTACTGTCTCAAGCACTGGGAAGAATGGAGTATATCTAGAACTTTAGCACTCAGAGAAGCAAACTTGATTTCTAAAGGGAGCTTTCACCTATTAAACTCATATGGGAACTTTTTTCATTTAAGGGAAGAGATTTCTATT